>ML675631.1:20529260-20636760 GCA_007922155.1 Mesoclemmys tuberculata
AGTCCATGGTGAAACCCCTCATATATCATAAATCTCTGCAGAAAAAGATAAACTAAAAGAGTGTAAAGACATGAGAAGTGTTGTGTTAGTCAAAGATATGTCCACACCAGCAAATTCCAGGTGCTGTTTGTTCACGCACAGGAAACAGTTCTAAGGGAGCCTGGGAAATAGACCAAAAATATGTTAAATACAAAGGGTTACAGGATAAAGCATGAGTCAGGTGACTACAACAGTTCCAAGGCTGTTTTGGTGCTTAGCCTTCCAGATATAGCCAACTCTCTCAGACCAGGAATGGTTTAATACTCACCAACCATAAAGAGACTTAGTCACGCCCAGGCCAAGCCTGAACAGGCTGGTTTTTACTGAACTGCTGGATTTTAATGAAAACCTTGTATATGAAATATTCCCTTATCTTCCAACCAGCCAGATTGGGAGAGAGAGACCACCTCACCCAAATTTAAAACTGTAGCTGTTTTGGGGCCTCCTATTAAGATTACTCGCCATCCAGTCCACTGAAATAAATTTTAGCATATTAAGTTAAGCAGTCACCCCCTCCTTCAAAAAAATAAAATCAATATTCTCACTGCACACAAGTGTAAAAGCCAAATACCAGGTTATTACGGAAACTGAAACGTCACTTCCCAAATGACACTATTCCATATATTAAAGCTTCCTTTAGCAATAGTTAGGGGTAGGATGGCCCAGTCTTGTGTGGCATCTCTTTGTAAGACCTCTGCTCTATGCCCCAAGGACAGAGCCTGCCTGGTCAGACACTCTTATTAAACTGATTTTGCCTACATCATTTGGATCTGAATCTTTGCACTCTTCCCCTGGATACCACATCAATGATACCTCATCTACCCCTCATAGACAGAGAAGTGATTGGACAAATGTATTACTTAAACATAGGGATTGCCATCTAATTATCTATTTGCAAAGACAACATTGAAAAGAATGTTACAGTGCTTACTATAGAGAATACGTAAGGAATACTGGGTGAAATTCTTACCTCGTTAAAGAAAAGGGGAGTTCAGCCCACCCATTCTCCCCTCCCCTCCTTTCTGACTGGTACAAAATACGTTGTGCTCTATTAAAAATCAATTCTGTACTACTTTGTTACTGTGTACCACTTCTGAGGCTGTGGTTATGAACAACTTAGCTCAATGTTTGCTTAACATGGAAAGGGAAATCATAAAATGTAGCGCATGTTAAACCAGTATTCATCAGCAAGGGTTTCTCAACAAGCAGCGAGACACTTATGTGGAGCATGTGAAATCCCTGAAAAAAGGTGAGAATAACAATGCAAGCGAAAACATGCCCTGCAAACCTTTGTGGATTTATTTAGGGCACACGTGAGATGCACGAAGCAGTGAAATAAATAAATATACATGTTTGGTTCTTGATGATAATTTGTAGATTTGAAAATTCACCATGAGGTCATCCTGTATAAATAGGAAGGCAACCCTGAATGCTTAGAAGCATTTTTAGAGATTATTACCAAGGTTATTTTTTTGGATAAATTAATTTGGTGCTTATGAAATTGAGTGAATAGCACAGGAAAGAGGCAACAAGACCTTAAACCAGTGCTGGGATGCTTCCAAATACCTTCCAAAAGTACCTCATGTTTAAACTATTGGTGCTCGGACCATCACACTTCCCTTGACTGAGCCCCCCCTCAAACAGAAGCTCCTAACTTGTGTAACATTATAATTCTGTGCTTGTTACTGAAACGGGATTTCAAGGAGGTGTCCTCTGAATGTTTAAAACTGCATCTTTTCATTAGATCCACTGGGTGGATGTCTGGTAAATTCTCAACTTAGAGATGATCTTGGCCGCAGTGTAGAAGCAGGCATTATTATTTCTAATTATTAGCTGGGTCCTCTAGGCAATACTTTCATACAGTCAGGATCAGCAGCCTGCTGTGCTAGCCTCTGTACAAACAGAGTAAAAGGTGGTCCCAACTAATCCCTTCTATAATGTAAATAGCATTAGACCAGTTTGACCACATTACTGATACAGCCCCCATTACAAGTTTCTGGGTGCCTCACAATCTTTAATGTATTTGTTTTCGCAGCACCCTTGTGAGATAGGGAAATGTTATCCCTGTTTTACAAATGGGGAGCTAAGCGACAGAGAAACTAAGGGGACTTGCCCAAGGTCACACAAGAAGTCTGTGCTGGAGCTGGGTATTGGAGCAAGGGCTCCCAATTCCAGCCTACCCCCTTAAATCATCTGATCATTATTTTTCTCTGGTAACAAGGCAAGAATATTTTCACATCTGTAATCAATACATTGCAGTACATTTATAATGACCCATTACCCACATTCTCAAAAGATTATTAAAGCTACTCACAGGAATCAGACTTGAATTTCAACCAGTGTCGAGGTGCTCAACACTTTTTCTAAAACGTTAAGTTTTAAAATTATTTTATATGCTAATTTGATTTTTAGCCTTTCAGAGAGAGTTACAACTATTAGAGCATAAATCTAGCTAATATTTGCAAAACAGCCAAACAGTAAAATGAGACAATTCAATTTCACCACTCACTTTTACCTGCTGAAATTGCTGTTATGAGTGACATTAAATATGAAAAACAAATCTAAGATTGGTTAAGATGTAAAATGGCATATTTGGTTTCCAGTTACCGTTGTCTGACATGCCAAATTGTAGAAGACATAGCATCTTAACAAAGAAATAGCTAAAACAAGACCATAAGGAACTGGAATTAAACATTATTGTAATAAATTATTGTCCTTCCATAGAGTACATTAAACTTTAGTTTGAAAAAGCAGAGGAAGTTTGAGTTTAGAGTCCAAGATCTGGGGGAGTATTTTTTTTTTTACCATGAATGTTAGCATGTAGAGCTTCTACTAAGTCCCTGAAAGAGGAGACCTCATGCACAAACTCAGCTTTCTCAATTGTGTCCCTTGACTATGAAGAACTTGGAGTTTTAGATGAAAGGGTCTTTGCCTCACTAATTTGATCTTTTTGATATTTAAAAAAAAAATTTGCATCTGCTTTTGGCCTACGTCCTCTCATTTTGAAAGGACCACAAGAACCAACACACAGCCCTTTGGAGTATAGAGCTGGTGATCCACTTGGATTAAGTTCAGCAAGAGCAATGTTTTGGACAAAGCTCACTGTCTGTATATTTGCCTTACAAAGAGCACTAGAGTGCTCTTTAAAAAAAGCACTGTGGAATTACATAATAAAACATTGTTACGCTGTCTCAGTTAGGAAGGCATGGCCTACAGAACTATATAAATCCTATGTATTGTACAGTGTGTTTCACTGTTCTTTTCCAAGATGCTCTTTATGAATAGACAGATGTATAGAAAACCCATTGGCCATACTTACCAAACGTTAGATAGCATTTTTTAAAGTAAATGCAGCTTAGTTTTCTGTATAGAATTATAATGTAAAGACTATTTCCTAAATGAAGGGTGTTTTATTTAGTGACATTAAAATATTTCCCCTAGGTCTCTTTGGATACCTGAGATGCTTTACCATACCTTGGTCTTTTCATTTCTCTTTAGGTGCCATACCGCTTTAAACATTTCTCCAATTAGTTTCATTTGATCAAATCCCTTTAATCATTTACATTCTGAGAGAGTCAAATATTCCTTAAGAAGCCAAAGTAATTTAACAGAAAGTATAGTGTTTGTGCAGCTGGATATTTTATTTATTTGAAGTTCTGAGAGAAATCTCTTCTGACTTTAGAAAAAAGAAGGAAGGGTAAACAGTAAGAGCATCCAAGTAATCTGAGTTAGAAAGTCCCTTCTTTTAGAGCTAAGTCATTTAAAAAAAAAAAAAAAAGGAAATTTGGAGTATCCGCTCGCCCACCAAAAAAAATACAGTACATCAAATGCAGAGGGCTATATGTTTTCTCAGTATTCTCACTATTATATATATAAAAAATCTGGGAAGCATTTTATTTTATTTTAATATTCCTAGATAGGTGAATGCAATAAGTCTGTTTTCATGAAAAATTTATTTATCTGGTTTTTACATGTCATTTATCGTCACGTTGACTTTTCCTTCACATAACAACCACATAACTAAATTAATGTTCTTGAAATCTTTTTTGGAAGACAGGTATTAAAAGAATGTAAGTGTGTGTGTGTCTCTCTCTCACTGGTCAGGAGCTGAAGTGCCTCTCCTTTGTCACTTAGTCCTGCAGCCAAGTCACAATTGATTGTCCTCCTTTTCCAGGGTCTCACCAGAGTCTGTCTCCACACAGTCTCAGATAGTTTCCATATCCACTGCACCACTTATCTCACCCTCTACACTGGGTTCCAATCCAGGAGCCCTCAAACCAGCAGTTCAGGTCTGTTCTCTCAGCTCTTACTGCACCTTTTCTGGACTGCTTCCTACACTCCTATTACAGGCTTCTACTCTCCCCTGTTATATCAGTGAATGTGACTGCAAGCTTCTTCACTGCAGCTGGGTTGCCAGCTCCCTAGCTTTATAGAAGCCATGCCTTTTTCTGCCCAGGTTTCATCCCCAATTAAGGCTTATCACATTTGAGTTCCCCTGATGCAGCCTCTGGCTAATTGGCCTCTCTTGCCTGTATTAACCCTGCCAGGGCTTGTGTGGGGTGAATGATCCATCACATAAAGACAAGGCTCTAAATGCATGATGTTCTTTTGCCAGCCTGGAGAGTGAGCTACATTCCCAGATAGTGGGAAATGGTTCTGTGAAAAGAACCTAATTATGAGATCTGGTTTGTTTTTCCACTGGATACTCAGTAATTTTGTAATTTGATAATCTTCTTAGCTGACTTTTCTTCAAATCACTCTGTCAGGGAGCAGATGTGAGGTTTACTGAATGGCTCAAATCCTATGGAGCCCTAGCCCAGTCCAGGCCTGGCACCTCCCCCTCTGCTCCAACTTCTTCCTCGCTTCGATTGGCCCTATGTTCCCCTCCAACGTCTTTGGGTTTGGGTTTGTCTCAGAACGGTAAATGAAACCTAAGTTTCTTTACTTTTCTTTTTGTTTTAACAATAGCATCTGTGTGAGATGATGCATCCTCCTCCTGCTCCTGACCTGCTTCCTTAACTACCACAGATCCCCATCCATTCAGAGATCTTTTTCTCTCTCAGAACAGAATAGGTGACCAGTTATTTCTCAGACTGGAAATAACTCTCATGTCCTTGGTCAGATATGAGAGATTTTTATTTTAGTACGAATAAAAGAAGATTTGTCCCACCCCAAGCCCTGAAAAAAATCATATCTAATTTGTTTTGCCAACTTGAAAATGAAGATACTTCCTTATTTTTAAAGGATGTTGGGTGGCATGATCTCAGATGATTTACAATGCACAGGAAAGTGGTTGAATGTACTCAGTTTGTTTCAAGAGGATATGTGAATAAGTATTGCTGAATTGATCATGCTTAGTTCAATACAAAAACACAGTGATCCAACCTATTACTTATTCATATTACTGTGAAAATAATATTGTATAATTAGAGTGGCAATGGATTTTCCTACTTTCTAAAATTTCAGTTTGAGAATTATAAGACTCAAACCATTGAGATTTCCTGACCATTTTATTTTGCTGTTTCTAGGAAATTTTAGAATGGTAGTATCAATCTTTTCTTGACAGGTAGCGTGACAATAAATATAAATAGCACAGTCAAATTCCATCCATTATTTTAGTGACAACATTTTTTTGCAGTTATTTAATACCAATATTGATATAGCAGAATCTTCTATGCATGTCAAAAATCTATATAAGGTATTTGAGGAATTAAATTAATTGCAAAAGCATCACATTGAAATGAGATATATGTATCATCCAGTGTTGCTACATTTTATTTAAAAGTAAAGTCATTTTTAATATATACAAAGAATTATTTATCTAGAAAAGCAGAATCTACTTATCCTGGCTATACAGGGTTCAGTTAATAATGCTGTGGTCCTCTGTCTCTTATAGTACTTCCAGTGATACTATCTTTGAGAGGATACTTCCAAAAATGAAATTCCCCTGGAAGTACCACTTCAAGGGACTACACTTTCATCTTTAATATGTTTAAGATGGAGATTGCTATCAGTCCACAAGTCTGTTAGGCAAAAAAAAAAAGTTGACCTTCCTATTGTCTAACACTTCTGGTACTGCAGTGTAACTATTTCCTTAAATTCACTAAAACGGTTTGGCTCAAAACCAAGTCATATGATACAATTTGCTAATTCTAAATCTTTAATCAGTCATAAATTCCTTTGCAACATCAAGGAATAGATTTAAAAGATTGTGCCATATGTCACTGGGATTGCAATTTTCCCTATATGAGCTTAAGGTCTTCATTTTGAGCTGTGTCTTCATGAAGTCTGATGCAAAGTCCTCCTAGGCTGAGAGGAGTGAATGTTCCTGTTATACTTCATTGGAAGATGGTTTGTTTACAACAATGTTTTGGGTTTTGTTTATCCTCACTGGACTTTACCTGAGATCTCCAATGGTGAACCTTGAAGCATTTGTAGACTCTTCGGAGTTGAAAATTGTGCCATTTTTTATTGGAAGGGTAATTTCCTCTAACTGTACAATCAGGTCTCAAACTTCCATGTATGACCTCAATCTCATGAACATATTTAGGGCCAGTTTTTTTAAGTTTAGAAGTACAAGGATGCATCTTCTTGTGCTTCGTTTAGGCACACTTTGTGTCTTCATACACAAATACCTTCTTGGACAGCTAATTAGACATTTATACATGCTAACACCTGATTTTCTTATTCATAGAGGGATTTGAAACATAAATGTTGCATACTTAAATGGGAGTGCCAAACTTTAAAAACAACAACAAAAAACCAATCCATAATGCAAAATAATGCAATCCATAATGCAAAAACATTGCCAGGTGCTCAGTCAGTCAGTCATGGACTCAGCTCAGCTCAGTCTGACAGTCTTTCTGGACAACTGTTGTTCATAACATTTTCTTAAAGATCCTGTGTTAAAGGCTGTGGACAAGGACATAGGAGGACTGAACTGAGTTCCCTTGTCTGCAAAAACAAACAAACAAAATGTTCTGATATTGCTCACGTTGCTTAGTCTGTCTTGCCTCAGTTCACCATCTTTACAATAGGGAAAATACTTCCTTACGTCACAGGGAAAGGATAAATGGTTAATGTTGGTAAGGAGCTCAAATGCTAAGGTATTGGGGCCATATAAGTCCCGAGATAGAGACTCATAGATTGACTACATTGCAGGTAACTATGTGCTTCAGGCATTACTCCCACAGAAGAATTTATTTTAAATTGCCCATAGCCTCTCTCTTTTTTGGGGAGAGTTTCTTTGTATTCTCCCAAGTCATCCATTTTCAAACCATCTTGAATAAGCTACTAACTGCCCAGGTGTCAGCAGCAGAAGTCAAGAGTGCATAGATGAAAGCCTGTTCTATATTTTTCTTTTTGTTGTCAGACACCTGGCTTGTCATTTCCACAGAGTTTTATTTATGGCAGTAAATGTTGTTCCTGCCACTGCCATGCTTTCATATACTTCCCTCATAGCTAGTCCCTTGTGGTCAAATAAATGAATTATGAACTTTATTTGTGTTATCCACTGAGCTGAATGAACTTCTGATACTTTCAAGTGGACTGAGTATTTTTGTATATTGTTGTAAATCAAGACCAAGTACTAATGATATTTCACATTGAAAGATACAGCTGATATGCCATATTGAACTAAATATGAGGCAACAAAATAATATAGGATGAGACACATAAGCTTTAGCATGATTTATATAACTCCCGCTCCCAGCGAGTTGCCCATCAAACAAGTTGAATGTTTTAAAATGTGAACTCTTCAAGGCTGAGGGGTAAATCACTTCCCCATCTAGGAATATTTGTTCTCAAAAGCAGTCATCCCAAGCTTCTGTCTTGGAAGCTACAGAGAGAGGATGGAAAAGCAGCTTCTGTTCCTCTATTTTTGGCATTTGCAGAGAGGAAAAGGAACAAACTAGCTCCTCTTTCTATTATTATTATTTGCATTATAGGTGTGCTTGAGGCCTTGTTTGTTTAGTGATGGGGCTGGGAACTCTCAGCTTGTCTCCTCTTGTCTTGGTTCAGTTCACATGGAAACTCCTGACCAGGCTCCCACTACATTTTTCTTAGCTTCTTGGTTAGTGAGCTAGTAAACATAGCAATTCCAATCATTTACAATGAAGCACCCAGTGTTCAATGACACTTGTTACTTGTGATGTCTCTCTATTCACAGACTCCCTTATGGAGAGGCAGATACATGGAAGATCTGTGCTTCCAGAAGGGAGAAGGGGAAAAATGTACAATTTTTGTTCCCTTTGTCTTAACACACCAATTCCACAGGAAAAAGAAAACTGGTTCATAGTAATAATATTAATGACCAGCATACCTGACGTCTTCACAGTTACCAGTTGAGTAAAAGTTGAATAAGCTGTTGGTATTAAGTGCACACTTCTGTACTCTGTGTATATTCTCTTTCAAACACAAAATGTAAACTAATCTTTTGACTCTCTTGCCTTTGCCCACGCTCCACCGCTTTGTTGTCTTCTAGAATTTTAGTTTAGACTGTTATAAAAGCTTAGACTGATGTAAAGCCCTTGATCATCTGAAACAGATTAAAGTGATATAAGCCCGTTTACTGATATAAGGCACCTTTAAATCTATCCTAGGCTTTAGATCCAGTAACAAACCATTTTTCTTAAAAGTTGGCTTGTTTTGTAGATCTCAAGAAGACTTAACAGTGAAGCCAAACACCAAGATCAGTTTGGCAGTTTTAAGATGATTAGTGCCGAAAGTAAGTAAATCACAAGACAATCTGAACTCAATTTAGAACAAACAAAGCAAGACCATGTCATTGAATACACTGATGGCAGGGAAGGGGGAGTTTTACCTGGACCATTTTAAAATGTTTTTAACTATAGATATTGGGCCGAATTTCTCCAAACCTGGCTTGTAAATCTTAACCAGATCTGCAAAACCAAGTCACATGTGATAAGAATTGATAGCAATTTTGAAAGTACAGTTGAACCTCAAAGATACGAACACCTCAGGATTGCAGGTTGTTCATGACTCAAATGTTCAGAACTCTGACCAAAACCTTATGGTACAGTACCCTGCAGGCAGTGTCTTCCAGGTGAATCTGGGAGAGATCTCTGCAAAGATGGCATCTGGCAGCACTGCCTGCTTTGCAATTTCTAGTTCTGTTTCTTGCCTTCGGGCTGAATTGGGGGGCCTGCCTGCACCCTGGCATTACAAGCCCCCAGCCCTCAGCCACCTCTCCCCAGTGCACTGCTTGCAACGCGCCAGAGGTAGCATGTGGCAGGGGGTTAGTGCCAGCACCCCTCAAGCCCCTTCTTCTTGTATTCCCAGAGGTGCTGGCACGATCCAGGAGTACAGCCACAGGCAAAGCTTGGGTCACATTGGTGCCCAGGCTGCGGCCCTTTAAAACTCCTCCAAAGCGCAGCTGTCTCCTACTCCAGCTCCAGGCCAGGCTTTGGCTGCAACCTTCAGTTCCTTGAAGCATGAGCTGCTTGGCTGCAGCACCTTTCTTTCCTGGGCTGAGGGGAGGGGCTGGGGGGGACAGTGAGGGTGTGAGAAAACAACTTCCCCTCCAAATGAGGGTGGGAGGGGTGAAACAGCACCCGTGGCTTACAGGAACAGACCCCAGACTGTGTCTGCTCTGCACAGTATTTATTTTTTCTCTTTCTTTTCCACTTCTGCCTGCTGGCTTACAGTATTTCCAGTTTCACAGGGTGTTTGGTTGGCTGGTCAGTTCGTAACTCTGGTGTTTGTATCTTTGAGTTTCTACTTTAAGAATGTTTATAATCAGCAGCCCATTGTGGGCTTTTAGTTATATGACCAATGCATTTTTAAATATGAAGTTATAGTTCAAAGAAAAAAAATCTAGCCTGTATGCTCTGTATACGGTGTTTAAAATGCTCATAATTGTTTAAATCAAAACTATTTTTCTTTGAATCGGGTGCATTAGATCTTGGTGAGGACTGTACCATTCGTTGCCACATTTGAGGTGTTATCCATTTCTGCTGCTGTTCCACATTAAAACAAAACCAAACAAAATAAAAGGAAATAAGGTTTTATTTTTTTTTAAAAGTGCATTTTTCCATCCTTGAGGTTTAACTCAGAAATGATTAAAGGGACTTTTCTGCAACTATTAAATAAAAATTCCTCAAGCCCAGGTCAACCAGGGACATTTTCAGTCCCTTAAATGGTTGTTTCCCAAGCATGGGAAAATAGAGAGAGATGTAAACTGTTCTCCAGCTTTAATTTTAATGGATCTTACCAGGCACTAGTTTAAACTAGTATATACCTACACTCCTACAACTATGTACTGTCGATACAGTTTGACATATATTGGTCATGTATTTGTTGTTGAATTCTCCTTTTTATCCATATTGTATTGCATTATGAATTTCAGGAAGTCTTAATTCTTTCTTTATTTTAGATGAGGATTAGTGTTTTTCTTCAGTCACAGCAGATACGCAGTAACAACTGCTAGCAGTTTCAATTGCATTTAAGGAAATATTGTTGTAAGGCTTTTATGTTCTGTAATTCAATCAGCTAGTGCCAGCAGTATCCCAATAGAAGGACCCTCAACAGACTATTTTCAGCATTTTGCTGCAATTAAACTCCTCTGGTTTTAGCCCTTAGGCAATTTAGTACCTTTTTACATATGCACATTATGAACTTTTGACCAGGGCCTGGTAGTCATATATTAAAGAGCAGCTTTTGAAATCAGGCTTAACAAGTTCCTCTGAGCATTACAGTCGGAGTCAGTTGTGGAAAAGGTAATTTAACCAACTTGCAGTGAGGCCATTCAGAATCTTACTGATGATCCCAAATATATCTTTTTTTTTTCCTCCTTGTTTCCTCTGGTAGCAAGAGCTCTCAAAGTATGTGATTGATCTTTTATTCAGTAGCTAACGAGGGCTGTGATTCTATTACTGCTCTACAAGGCAAGGGAACAGTGATTTAATGAAATGTGTAGTGAGCTGGTCATAGATTTATCCTGTTGTCTCTAATTTGCAGTGCCGTTGTGAGCGTAAAAGAAACTGCACTCACACTGCCATTAGGCAGGTATTTCCTTAGTAAATTGTTGTAAGGTCAGGTGTAGTTATCTTAGAAAAGGCAATGCCTTACCTCCTCAATGTCTCAAGATGACAGCCGCTGTGCTGAGCACTCACTGAAGCGGAAACATGAAGATCAGAGGTCCGTCTCCAAGTCCCCCTTAGCCGATGCAGGAGCAGATGAACTGCCAAGTAGGACTAATAGAGTCATAATTGGCGATTAGAACTGGAAAGGTGCAATAACATCTTAATACAAACTGGCGTATATTATAGTTACTGTCAGTTGTTGTAAAGTTACACGGTGGCCTGAACTAGTTACATTTCCCTTTTTCATTTCCAAGAAATGAGGCAATGCATCTTAATAGTCACAGTACAACAAAATACGAGAACATCAAAACTGGTGTTGCTTTAAAGTGACATTATTATGTCTTTAATACATTTACTTGAGCATGTAACCCTGTCAGTCTTATTCAGAAATGATGCAGTAAAATTTGCCATAACACTATAAATGTAGTAATTTCATAAATATGCTTTGATTTTCACTTTATTAACTGGCAATGAATTTTATCTACTAGGAGACTCACTGAACTTTTATTTGTCTTTGCTAAGATGAGATATTTGGTTCTTGAGAATTATTACTATCACACTGAACAATGAAAGCTTTTGTGACTGAGCTAGCTAAAAGCAACTGCTTTTAGGGAGAAAAATAAAATCTTAGGTTGAACTAATTTTTGATGGTGCGTAGAAGTAATTGTGGCATAAATTGCCTGGAATTTAAGGGTTACCAGTTTGTACCAAAATTAGTACAAAAGGGTGAGGAAGAAAATCCCATGCACATATTCATCATTAAATTAATAAAGAACAATATACGAATAAATCAGATATGTGGTTTTGGGTTTAGACAGCATTTGCTTGTGGCAGCAGCAACTCTTTATCTTTAATGTCCTGTGACACAAGATGAGCCATGACTTCAAAAATTTTGCAATGTGGCTTTTTGATAGAAAATATATTTATAAGCTATTGTTGTCACTAGTAAACACAGTGCTGGCAAGTGGCCATTTGTCATTTGGAGAAGTTAGGGGGAGATAGGATGCTGAAACAGACTAAACGTTTATTTATGTGTATTGCAATGGTGCCCAAATGGCCTCTTGTGTTAGGCTGTGTACATAGAAGACAAAGTCTCTAGCCCAAAGAGCTTACAAATAATTTAAGACACATTGTACGAAAAAGAATTAGAGAAAAGGTGGAATGGGATGACAGCAACAGCCATAGGTTCACCCAGTTAGAGTTGAGCTATATGCACAATTTGATGGTGCAGAATCTATTTTGAGTAGTGTGCTTTACAAACCCCAGTAGCCTCTCTGCCTAGCAGTCCTTAGCAGATGAAATTCTGTGTCAGACGGAGCAGCACAACAGAGAGAAGAGAATGGGCAATGTTATTCTCTTGGACCCTATTTGCATTGCTAAAAACCTGTGATTGGCTTTGTCTGTGTAATAACCAGAACACCTTAATGTCTGTATAGTTGCCTTATAGCCAGTTGGATGAACCATAGTTTTTGTTTTTGCAAATTATAACTATTGTTTGTTGATTGAGCCCTTGAACTCCTTGGACTTGACACCACCATCTAGACTTGCTGTTAAATATATGGCCTCGGTTAGTCTTCAGAAAAGGACACTATATTTTTAAATGATCAATGAAAGGATTTAAAACAGTAAACCAACCTTTCTAATTTTCTAATATTGATACTTGTGTCCCATGCAATCTTATTATAGTATTATTCTCTACTGATGTACCATTTCATCAAAAAAGACTAGAATGTGACTATAATCTAAACCTTTTAGCCCATAGATCATTGCACTGGGAAACTCAGTAAATGGCTTATTGTAGATTAGATGCTGTGGTTCAGAACGCATCCAAATCAATAAAAGGCTAGTCTGAACCTAGTAAAGTACTCTGTCTGATTCTCTTTAGCAAGTAGGTCCGCCCTAAGCAATGTGAAAATTTTAGTCTTGCTGCTTATCATGTCAGAAACAGGCCTTGCTTAAATTTCCTACATGGCCTTTTTGAATTCTAGTAAATATATTTTATTATTAAACGAAGACCTCTTCTTTAGAAGTCTATTTTGATTAAATCAAAATGAAACAATTTTTGTCTGTGCAAAATGATAGAAATTCTTACCTCAACAGGTTACGGTGTACCACCTCTAAGTCCCCATTCAAATCCTGCTTCAGACATTAGCAAATGAAAACTATAGTCTACTGATCCTTCAGTGGTCCATATGAAATGAGTTAGTGTTCTTTGTCTAGTTCTCTCTGGACAGATGTCCACATTGCAAAAACCACTATCACCAAAAAAAGGGGGCACTAGTTGAAATCCTCATTGGCAATCTCAGCACAAGTGGGTCTAGGCATTGAGTGGGTTTGAAAATGAATGAGTTTTGGGGAGATATGTTGAGATATTATAATTATTTGCACAGCAGGAGCCAAATTAAGAAAAATGGTATTACCAAAGTGTTATTAAACTCCACCGCCACACACAGTCCCCTCCCTGTGTGCTCGTGACTATGCCTGGCTCTCTAAAAGCAGTCAGGTAAAATGATGATGTGCACAGCATAAGCAAATAGGACACAGCAGTCCCAGCCTTGTGATGACCCTTGTGGATCCGTGGATCTGCATAGTGCCTCCAACTTCTAGGCTGATCTCTTCTCCTTGGGCAGGTGCAAAGTGCCTTGGGTGAGGTAGGCTGCACAGCATGAAATGGTGGCTGTCATCCTCTGTGGGCTTCCCTAATCCTGAATAACCAAACTTCTTATTCATATTGATTTCATACTTCACTGTTCAAACCTGGGGCCCGCTGCAAACACAGAAGGGGAAGATAAATAGATAAGTAGACCCCTCCCATCTCCAATGCTACCAGTCTGGTATCCTGAGCGCTAGAAATCCCAAGAGACTAAAGTTGATCAAGACACTTGGTGATTTTGAAGATATGCTATTGAGGTAATAAAGTTTTTCCCAAAATCTAGTAAGTAACTTGGTATTTTTTTGCAAGCAGCAAAGTCAGAGTAATTGTAATTGGCTATAGGCAGAAGCTCTAATTTAATTTCTTGGCCATGTTATTGACCAGTTATGTGTTTGTCCATGTTGTTAATAATTTATTCTTTGAAAAATCTATGTGCATTATAGTCTTTGATCTTGTCATGAATTTCAAAGCTAAAGATTCCATTGTCTTTTCTCCCCCCTTTTTAATTTTCAAAGAGAATAGAATAGAAAATCATTTTAAAACTTTTTTGCCAGATGACACCCATCCATGTTAATGAGAGCTGTACATTAGTACTGTTTAAAAAAAAAATCAAGGCAAACTTACTGTACTCTGCAGGTGAAACGTATTTGAATACAAGACTTAATGCATCTAGCAGATTAAAACAGAAATTAAAGACTTTAAACTAAGAAGAGATCAAAGGCTGTCTTTTCATTGTTCTTTTTATTGTTTATTGACTTCAAAAAGACTTTTTAGTTTAAGCTGACTTTAATGTCTCTTGAATGCTCTTTTGTAAAGTGACTTTGAAAACTCATGGATAACATCTTCATTAAGTGGAGAAAAATCGTGGTAAAAATATAACTCTAACGTTGCTTTCATTCTAGTAGAAAGAGATAATGCTTTGCTTAATTAAGGTCTGTTTTCCCTCTGTTCTTAATGCTACGAACTTTTTTTAGTTGAAATTAGTGCTGATAAAAGCTTGAAATAAACATCACTAAACTGAAACCCTTAGTTTTCTACTGAAGTACAGAAATGTGAGCTCTCTGTCTATATTTGTTAATCAGGCTGTCTTCCTCTCTCTTCCAGGCACTTTAAAGAAGAGCATCAAAATACAACTCTGTAACAGTGCATGCAAATTCTCTTATGTTGATACCTAAGTTTCCAACAATGCACTTGACAACTGTAGGTACAAGCAATCCCTGTGATAGTTTCATGCATTAAGCTTGCTAAATTATCAAATGCTGGCCAAATTTACCCACCAGCGTCCAAAAGTTTCAGTATCTTTGATCTATATGACTATGTACACTAGTAATGGTGATGCTCTTAGATAATATAGTGATGAGGACCATATAAGTACCTAGATAGATTTCAAAATTTATAAATCTGTGCTAAATGATTAAGGAAAGCCTTTGTCATAAGGAGAAGTGATTAAATCTTTATGGATCTTTTGTGATACTTCCTCCAACTTTTGGTAGTGAAATGGGAGATGAAAAAAATCCCCGAATATTTCTGCCCCCTAAAAAAAATAACCCCCCCATATATACTTCAGGTCTGCATGACTTAGAGTATTTCAAGTCTTTCTTTGAGGGAAAGGAAATCTCCTGAAATCTTCAAGAGATGTCAGATAGCCATTTCCTCTGTTATGAGAAAGGCCAGTGGGTGTGCTCCTTCCTTTTGGCACCTCGGGCAAAAAATTAGTTTTTACCCCTGTTGGCTGAATAAGTGATGTGGGCATCTTTGTTTACTTGATTGGTCCCTGGGGTTTCCCTAGTTAGTGAACAGTGAGGGCACTAAGCTCATTCCACTGCTTTACATTTTTAAAATTGTGTTTAGTATAGTGGGGCTGAATTGGTCGATGCACTGCAAGGGGCAAGTGGCCTGCCTGTTCCCCAGAAGATATTTTCCGGATAAGGAGAGGCAATGAGTTTGTGAGGCACTTCCTCTCTTTCTTCCCCCACATCCAAAGGAGGTGGTTTTGGGTGCAAACATGTGGTGTGCACCTTTACTAGTGCTGGACCACTTTGCAGGCTTCTTTAAGTGGGTTGCAGAGCCTTTTATGTAAAGAAAAATGTCACGTTTCGTCAAATATGTGGCTTTCCATGGACATTTTGTTGAAAAAGATCTGTCTTGCGCTTTTCATAACTGTGAAAAATGCCTAACTTACCTGTCAGGGATATTGTCAGTCTTCAAAACCAATAATGCGCTTGCTAGCTCAGTCACTGCTAGAGACATGTTGGCATGATAAAGTGATGTTTATATGTGTCCTTAGCATATTTTAACTATGTTATGTGTGTCAGAAAGCTTTATGCCCTGATGCATACTCAGTGACACACTTGAAGGGAGTCTAGCATAACATTAAATAGATGGACCATAAGATCACCATTGGTATTGCTTTTCGGAAGCCTTGTCATTGGTAACATGTATTCAGTTTGGGTATGACTTTGTTTATGTCACACCATTTACCTTACTTATGTGCGCAGTAACATTCTGCATTTTGCGGTTCAGTATACAGTAGTCCATCTTGTACAATATTTTACTTTTGATACGCATAGATTTAAACCAAATTGTGCAATATAAACGTCTTTATGTACAAGTACTTAAGGCTTTTACAGATGTAATCTTTGTGGTGGTTTAGAGGCTCAAACACCTCTTGTTGAAATGGGGGAATAAATGTCCCTGAGGGTTTGCATCACAATCTTGTGACTTTGTGGCACTCAGAGTTCAGACAAACGTGTACATCTATATTTATAAACCATGTTCAACAGAAATAGTGTGTTAAAAATGCTGTCAGCTTATCAGTGTATGTTTTTGTGTTTGGTGATTTTTTTAAAAGCCAATATAGATACTAACAGTTCATAATTCTTGCATCTGCACAGTGAACATCCTGCAAGGGAAACTATTCATCCTTCAGAACCTAATACAGTCCTCATGAATTCTGCTATCTTTGTAGGAACATTAAGACCTTTTGGAAAAAAGATAGAATACTAGCATTTTTAGCATTTATTAGCAAGGCAAAGTAAGGATCTAAACAGTGGCACTGGTTTTGTTTATGATGCTATTTCCTTACTGCCTACTTAAAAAAAATGAAGCTTAATAAAAAATAGCATATTCTATGTATGGAGATTTATATGTATATTTCCTTTCCACACTGATTGGATCATTTTCTTTACCTCTCCAGTGCTATTGGTTTGTATTGCATCTGCATAGTACAGAAAAGAAGGTGTGAGCAAGGTTCCTGACCATAAGTTAATTAATCAAAATATAGACAAAGGAAAGTTAAAAAGGAAGAATCATGGAAGCAAGACAACGAAGGTGTTATGCTTGGCATGAATCTTCTTAATTCCTTTTTTTTTTGGTTTGGTTTGCTTTTAAATTTTCTTTTAATTATTCTTGATGGTGTTCTACTGTGAACTAACTTGGGACTAAGTCCTGGGCTGTGTTGAACATGATGATTGGGACTTGAGGATGCTCACCACTTTGCAGGATTGCACCTATATATATTGGGAAGAGATGGGTAGTACACATACACAGAGCAAAATCCACTGCACCCAGATGACAATATACACACCCACATTCTGCTTTCCATTGCACGATACTGAATCTGGAATGTTGAGGTCTACTTCAGGAGAAGCAGAAGTTAAAGCATTTGGACCAGATCATATTTATTTGCCAGTACAACTCCCCATTACAATTAATTTGTGGGGAAACTGCTTTATCTTGTTTTTTTGCTGTTAGCCAAACGTACCAGTTCAGGACACTTTCTCTCTAAAATGCCTTTGTTTTGTTCAGCTGCTCTCGCCCTTTTCTGCTATCATCTGCCCTTCCAAGTTAGATGCCTTTTGTGCATCTGCAGAATAGTGCCAGGTTGGTGGAAGTTACTGTACTTTGATCCTTCCACCTTAATGTCAATAATTAATTCTCATCACCTCTAAATTTTGCCCAGTGTGTATTAACGCTAGTCAATTTCCACATAAAAATATATTTCTTTTTGGATGTTTGATATTCTGACAATTCCAGTGTCACCTGTGGTCAAAGGCAGCTTCAGCATGGAGAACATTTCAGAGTCTACAAGCACTTTCCTTAGAGAAAAAGAAAGAGACATCCAGCCTTTCTTAATGTCACTAGTTTGATATGATAGCAGGGTACTGATAATTTGATAGTTGGATGAAATTAGATAGTTGGCGTCCTCCCTTTGTGCTGAAGCTTGTGCGTTGCACAGTATAAAGAATCTGTATCCTAGGTAAGAAAGACAGCTAAAATTTCCCCTAATCATGGCATCCAATGCATGACAGTTCAGATAGTTCCTGTCATACCCTGTGCTCTCAAGAGACAGACATTTTAACACTGCATCCATTTACATCACAGTTGTATTAATTACATTTAATGTAGTTGTGAGCTAAAGTACTGGGGCCTTATTTTAGCGGGGAGACAGTGAGTGTCGTAATGAGGCTTGTGTACAATTGATCTATGACTTGAATACAGCAGATTCTTAAGGGAGTTGCTGATTTATGTAGAAGACAGATGTCTGTGGCCATTAGGAAACACCAGTTTTTATTACCTCTCAATCTCATGGTAAACCTGTGCAGCAAAACCTTGTATAATCTCTAATCTGTTAAATTAGGGGTTAATTAATTTAAAATGTTACTGAGCAGGAAAATGCAGTTTTGTAAAGTAGACAGTATCAGAAGTACAATATGGACCAGTCAACAGGATGCAACGGAGCCCTCTAAACACTGAAATAATAAATCTATTTATTAAGGAATACTATATATGATATTTTTCCTAATCCTTTTGTTATTTCCAATATTGCTTTTTTTGGACAGTAAACATCTACCTATATATAAGGTTTATTAAATTAATGGAGATTTTAGTGCAGAGAACAGATCCCAAAGTAGTAACAATTTATTATTCTTTTAGAGTAAAGCCTGAACACTCATTTTCAGAATAGTCTTCAAATTTTATGTAATTTTAGTTTGGAATCTGGCTTTTCACTTAGCTGACCTCAATGTCTTAACTTGCATTTTGAAGTTCAAGTATTATTTATCCACCAATGCAGGTAAGGCTTTCTAGCTGTGCTTGAAGAAAGCAACTGTACAGTATTTATGTTCAAGATTTGTTTTTTATGACTGTATTTAAGCTTTCCAAAAAGTAGCAATATCAGTTTAATTCTTCTTCACTGGGGGGGGAGAGAGGACAATTCCCTCCCCCCCCAAAAAAAACTAAAAAGAAAAATATTGTATAAGAGAAAAAAATCAAGAATGTTGTTTCTTTGATCATTTCATGTCTGAGCACCTTTCTTTCTGTATATACTGTATATGCATTTTTCTTTGCAGTTATTAAATGGAAGTGGGGAACAGAACAGAAGGGATTTTCAGGAGCACCTACATATACATAAAACAGAAAATACTATTGAGGTGACCATGTGTGTCAGTACATCACTTTTTCCACACCACCTGCTGCAATTAAAAATGAAATCACCAAGCAGCCAGTACAAACTTCTTCAACCAGCTGATATCATAATTAATGACTATAGAGTCTCTATTATTGTGTACTTCCAAGCCATCAAGTGGAAAGCTGTCGTAGTGCTTTAAATAATGAAAAAGTTTCAGGCCCTGATAAATGTCTCAGTTGGATGCAGTTTAGAAAGTTGAGAGCATATGCTTCTGTCATTAAAAACTAAGGATCCTTGTTACCCTTGCTATAAGTTTTCAGATTCATCTGAAACTCTTTGATCCCTTCATGTACTTAAACTGTGTTGTTTAAAATGCAAAGGTGTTGGAAAATATGGTGTGCATGAGGAAGTCAGTTAGTAGGGAAAGAACAATGAAAATAAAAGCTGCTGTTCGTGAACATGTTTGTTTCTTACCTATCAGAAAATTAGTATTTGTCCATATCTTTTCTTGCAGTGAAAATAGTATATTTTTCTTTGACTCCTTTGACATAGACCTTTTAACAAGTAATCGGAGCCCGGTAAAGTAATATATTTACAGTGAGATTTCAATGAGTTAATAGGGAGAAATTGAAATGCTTTTCATATTTGAGCTGGGTCTCGGTTTTAAAAATACCCTGCAATTGTGTTTTATAGACGTGTAGTTTGTGCAATGGTGTGTTTTATAGATGTGTAGATTGGGATAATGTTGCAGAAGCTTTAAACATTGACACCGTTCAAACTTATGTTAAGAATAGTTTCATTAAATAGGTGATCATCATTTCCCATTTTTAAATTTAGCCTCCCGAATGGGATACCATTGTTATTGACGGTTTTGTCATTTGAACTGGAACCTGATTATTATATAGCTTTTAAGAACACTGTTGATTTTACTTCTTACCTTGATACTCTCCTATAATTTGTTTGCTTTCATGGATGTAGGTAGGACTGAAATGCTTGGCTTGGCAGAACTTGTCACAGAGAGAAAAGGAATTTTATCTAATCCAGTTCTTGCTCGTTTGTCATTTTGCTTTTATTCATGCACAGAAGTTGTATACCAGTACCAACCTTCAAACTCCTACTTTCCCTTACAAAAGGAATATTTCTTCTGGAAGGTGCTGAATTAAGATAATGAATCAATACATTTACTGCAAGGCACTGATTAGCTGCTTTAGATCCAAAATTCCCTTTCCTATGTGAGAAAAACAAAACATTCTTCCTTCCTATCATGCAAACACCTAGAATATGCTGAATACTTTTTTTGGGGGGGGGCGGAAGAGGGGGAAGAGCGGCAGTTGAGCGTTATTGTGCATTTAATTATTGTCATCGTTATTTATTATTGGTATTGAAGTAGCATCTACAGGCCCCAACACCCTTGTGTCTTGGCACCGTAAAAGCATTTAATGAAGAAATGACCCCAGCCCCAAAGAGTTTACAATCAGTGAGGAAAATGTGTAGTTAACAATCTGGATTATGAACTGGAAAAACCATTGAATGTGTCTGTTGAAGCAGATGATGTGAATATTCTACTTCTGCAAACAGAAATCTTTTTACTCTCCGGACTGTCATATTGATGATAATGTTGTGATAGCAACATTAACAGCTTGTGCTGAGACTGAATCCTTTGGATTCTTAATATTTGATCGCTCTCATTTCTTCATTTGGTTGTCTTGCAAAAGGAGTGATTGAGTGGCCACTTTATAATGTTACCCTTGGAACACTTACAAACCTACTGCAATGGGGTATTGAGGCAAACCAAGTGCTGATGTAATGTGCCCAACTCCATTAATTTCAAAAGCGCTGTACCTGCTCACATGAGCAGTGAATTTGTGATAAGTGATGAATATTAACCAGGAAGTTTGGACTTTCACATAATGGTCCTATATCACTGCAGCTTCTTGGCAAATTAAATTAAACCTGAAGGACACAAGCCTTGATCCATTTTTAATTCATGATGTGTGAAAGTTGCACTTCATACAGAGTTGTAGGCTAATTGCTTCTATAGTTGAAGATGTCAAGAAGTTATAAACAGAAATATTTGTCTCAGAATGCTAAGTAGCTGCAAGATAGTAGGCCAGGGAAAGACCTACATAGAAGAGGGGTTTTCATTAAACTGTTCGAAATATTGTCCGATTGTGCCATTAGATGCCTAGGATTTTGTCATTTCAGACTTTGTGTGCCTTTGCTCGTAATTAGATACATTTATCCATTGTACACAATCTTGAATTACTGTATTATTATCTTGGGCACTCAAAAGTATAAGAATAGTTGAAAGCAAAATCCAGGCATAGATATTCCATAGCACGTCTTACAATCTAAATATTGCTCTTAGCCTAATCGAAGCAGCAAGAGCAGTCACAGCAGTTGATGGACTATTTTTCAAATTGATTTCAAAAATGTATTTAAGGGGATGATCGTCTACTCTAGATTACCTATTGATTTTTAATATGAAAAGCTCATTATATAAGCAGTAACTGCATATAAAAACCTAGCAAACCTTTGCATAAATCCTTTAATTGAATTTCCAGAGCCTGTGGTTCTACTTTTTTTTAATTAAATCTATTTCTTTTTTTTAAGTGTTACTGTGTAATTTGCATGCTGTGAAGTGGCCCTGTCCCAGATAAAGTGCCATTGATCCTTATTAAACCTCACCTCTGGGCTTGCTCAAAACTAACTGGAAAAATTAAAGTGTTCATGCTGCAATGCACTTATTGCTTGTGTGATAGGATTATGGAAAAATAATAAAACTAATTTCCAAGAGAGAATTTATAATGCAAGATTTTATTTTTTCAATTTGATAATTAATAGCAAAATCATATCCTAAATATAAATCATATTCTAGCCTACAAACTGCAGTGGTAATTAGGAAAGATAATATATACTTGATGTAAAACCATCATGTTATATGAGGATAATCCTTTGGTATTTTAATTTTTTAATTGTAGGTTGAAATGAGGATGGATTCAGCTAAACAGATTAGAGATTTGAACTGAAAAATCTGTATCTACAATATCTTATGTTAGTAGCAATTTCCATTTTATTACTTCAGAGTTTAAAACATGAAAAAATGATATTCTGCAAATATATCCGCTAACAATTTATATATTAGAATTATCATGGGAAAGAAAAATATAAAAGCTGCTATAGGTTTTTCTATTTTTCATAATACCTAACGTTTGTTATTTTAAAAGCAATAAAATCCCCTAAAGAAATATTCATAATCAATAAGAACACAAAATATGGAATGTATTAACAAAGTTATAAAAATGTTTGTAGAATAGCTCAAAATGAAAAACACAGCAAGTTATGTACGGTTTAAAGTATAATCAATTTTGAGGTTGCATGAGGATATAAATGATAAACACAAGTAGTTGTATTTTTAGGAAAGGCTGTTGCAAAAATACTGTATTTATGACCTATTCCATTCTTTTTATAGCTCATTAATGTAGAAAACAAACATAGTGCATCTGTCTTTTTAGACAGTTTAAAATTCCCTTAAA
Source organism: Mesoclemmys tuberculata (assembly GCA_007922155.1). Taxonomy (NCBI): domain Eukaryota; kingdom Metazoa; phylum Chordata; order Testudines; family Chelidae; genus Mesoclemmys; species Mesoclemmys tuberculata. The sequence goes on from ML675631.1 coordinate 20,552,001, forward strand.
TGATATTTTTAAATGGAAATACTGAGCTCATTTTCTATGCTTCTTTCTAAAGACACATGCTGTATTGAAAGGGAATTTAAACTGGATTTCCACAGGAGCCAGTGCTGTATGAGTTATAACCAGGAGCATTCCAAATCTGTAAGGAAAAAATATGGAGATGCTTTTCCATTTTCTGCAAATAGAACTGCCAAATCCACCACTCTTGAAAGGTGGTTGCATGTGATAGCCAGTAATATATTTGGTGAAACTAAAGAATCGTCAGTTGTGCAAACTCGCCTCTTACTGAAAGTCCTTTTTTCAGAATCTTTTCCCTGTAGAATGATGATCAGTTTAACTGGGTTTGCAGTTTGCTTAGTTTACACTGAAAGAGTTTGAATTCCATTTCACTAACAACAGAGTGTAGTGAATCTGAATTCACTAGGATTGGGTTTCACTGGTTTATCTCGTGTATATACTTTAAGGTTTCCCATATAAGCGACATATGAATACCTTCCATTTTAAAATAATCACTTCTATCTGAAAATGTTTTGCCTACTATTGCTACAGGCAACGTCCAAGATGATTATAACCGAAACAGAGGGGAAAATATCTTTTTTCTTTATCCTTACTAGGTATATAGTCAATTACACCATTTCTTCTGCAGAGTCCGTCACATCTGCAATAACCTCCCTGAGGGAATACCTCTGTGGTTATTTGGAACCCCATGGACATGGGGTGGGGGCGGCGGTGGCGGCTTTGGGCACAGGGATGAGTTTCCCCTCCTGTTTGTCTGAGTCTTTCATACTGCTACAAAGGAGAAAGAAACATTTTGGAAAATAAGAACCTGTGTTGTGAAACCACATAAATTGGCAGCAGTAGTTCAAGAAGATACTTTGAACAAGACATAAAAATGAATAATAGCTTTAAGATTTTAGAGAATATAGCCACTTTCTGAAAGACTAAACTCTGCAAAAATTGTTTATTTGCATAGTTCTTTTTAATGACAATAGAAATCTACATTGTGAAAAAAATTATACAAAATCCTTTAAATAAGTGTTGTTGTTGACCAAATTGTGCTGCCTAAATCTGTGTGCAGAAGTCCTCTCTACACATGGATCTCCACTACTGCACTTTTGAGTTGGGGGTTCCAATGCCTTTATGGCACTGTTCCAGCCCCACTCCCGGAACCCTGTGGAGGCCTCACCATATAGTATGAGGTCTATGCTTGGTGGGAAGGGGGTGGGGAAAGGTAGAAATAAAGTGGGCAGGGGCTGGATTAGGCAGATCTGAGAAAGGAAGTGTGTTGTTCTTCCTTAAGCCCTGTGGAAGTTCCTTGGAAAAGCTGATACAGTCCTAGTTTTACTAATGGTTAGGATATCTCCATCCTGAAGTTGTTACACGCAGAGGAAGTTGCTTGTAATATGACTTCAGGGGAGAGGAGCATACTACGGAGTCATAGCTGAAGTTTGGTACTCATTGCAAAGATCTTATAGAGTATTATAATTACTAATCATTTACTTGCTACAAGTTGCAACAAAAATGTTCTAGGCATAGTACAAAGGAAGGCGTGATCTCTACCCTATGAGTTGATAGTATAAAAATATTTATAGATCAATAGTAGAGGAAAGGGTTACAAGGAATATGGCCAAGGTGGTGATTGGCCTTGTCTTGATATGTTTAGTGATAATACTTTTTTTGCATTAGATTGTTCCCAACTGACCCCTAAGTGTTGCTTTAATTAGTTAACTAATAGAGTATTCCCAACCACAAGCATTTAAAAAAGCATGAGATTGGCCTAAAAGTCAGGAGATGAAAAAGATGTGTGTTGGGTTTCTTTTTCTTTTGCCGTTTGGTTATGGAGACTTTTGGGTGCACTTTGATCACATTTTCAAGCTTTTCACAGCAACCATGAGGGCTAAGGATTTTTTTAAAAATATATGTTTTTTACATAATCACATGCCTCTCGGAGCTAGGGCTGTAAGAAAAACACCTAACATGAAGAGAAAAATTGTGACAGTTGGCAACTGTCTTTCAAGACTCAGGGAAGAAATCCATTTTTGGAGAAGGGTCTAAATGCCGACAGGTTAGTGGCTCTGTGGAGCAGCTCAGTAACAATATGCAATGCATAAGGAGCAGAATGGAAGGAAATGCAAAGATGGTTATATCAGATGTTGACAAACCTGTTTTGAGACTGGCATTGTTGGCAGAGGCGGTTGATCTGGCACGGAAATCCCTATTCTTGTTTAAAATGAGAGACCCTCTCTCCCTGCAGGACACATGGAGTTTAAGGGTCTGGGTCTTTGAATACTGATTACTTTATCTCTGGTACTGTGCTCCTATGGATATCACTGAGAGTTAAAGGTACTCAGAAGCCTACAGGAGAAGACTGTTTAGGTGAACAATTAAATGGCTCTTAAGCAATATGGGAACACAAGTGTTTCCACTAGCATTTGCTTAAAAAAGCTGTATTCCCATAATGAAGCATTCAAGTTCTTGAAGATTTTCCATAAAATTTCTCTGAGCCCATTTTGTTAAAGAAGCAAATTTTTTAGTGACTCGCCTTGTATCGTAAAATAGTATTACAGTATGGGCCTCATCCTGCAGTCCTTACTCACTCAAGCAATCCTTATTTACACAAGTTGCGCAGTTGACATCAGTGGGTCTACTCTCATGAGTAAACAGTGAGTAAATGGCCATATTGACCCTTTCAATAGCTATAGACCAGGTAATGTAAATAACCCACTCTGGTGAATTTCCATATACCTAAGGGAAAAATCATAAATTTATTTTTGCTGGCAACTGGATAAGAAACAAAAAATTAACTGAAAGTATTCGAAATTTTGATGTGGTTTTGTAAAGTACGTATGAGAGTGACTTGTCTATCATTTCAGTCACGTTTTCTTCTTTCTGCAGTCCAGTACTTTTCCTGAGGATTATTACTTTGAGCTGGTATTACAGATAGGATATTAAAATTATGAAAACTCAGGATATTGCTCATTGAAATGTACTTCTGTTTTATTTAAAGAAAATTACATGGGATCTAAAACAATACTTTAAGAAGGAATATTTTAAGATGCTTTCTGGTTGTATATCAGTGGATTTGCTGTAGTTTCCTAATGGTGGAAAGTAGAGGAAGTAAGTGACACTGATCAGTGAAGGTGGACAGTAAGATTTATAATGTATTTTTACTAGCTGATTGCCAACAGAACCAGCCTTTCCCAGCGGTGCTGTACGCATACTTGGAAAATCAATAGGGATTAACCTATGACCCCCCTCACATACTTATACTGTGGTCTGCATTGCTTACCAATATTTCATCTGTTTCACTTAAATGCTGTTACTTACTCAATAATGTGTGGCTGTTCTTGTAACCTTCTAATTAATTTTTAAAATGCAGTACCACTTGAAACTGAGATAAAACACACCTTTAGCATCAGAATGGGTGGAGGACTCTTGGCTTATTTAGTAAATTCATTTTAATTAAAAATCCTAGTTTGAAGGAGGAAAGTTATGCATTCAGATAAAAAAATAATGTACTCAATCAAGTGCAGAGTGCTTTTCATGGTAGTTACCAAATTGGAGTTGCCGGTTTTACCTAGTTTCTTACCGTAGCGTGTAACCTATGTCCCAGTTTGCAGTAGAGAGATTGATATCAGATATATAGGTAGTATTTATTTTATTTAGATAATAGCAATTGTTTTAGAGTGTTTTTACTGGATAATAAACATATCTTTTTTGCAATAAGGGTCCAATGCTGCTTCCAAGGAAGTTAGTGAGAGTTTTGCCATTGACTTCCATCACATCAGGAGTAGGTTTCCAGTGCTGTATTGTTACACATTGCTAATTGAAACACCACTTTTGCAAACCCATGTGCTTAACTTTATAATGATGGATAATCCCATTGATTTCAACCAAAAAGCGTTTGCAGTATTGAGGCCTATAGCGTTTCCATCACCTTCAGCTGTCAGCTAAGAAAACATCTTTCTTCTGAAAAAGATATACCAACTGTCATCACAATACCACACAGGGTTTCTACAAGTGGAAGACTTTAATGAAAAATAAAATATAATTTCTCCTTGTTTAGTTTGTACCTTTGATACTACTTTGTTTACAGTCTGTTCAGTGGTTTCCCCTGGGTAGTCAATTTCTTTCTTGCTGAAAAGACCACTATAAACATCAGCAAAGGATCAGTAATACATTTGTAAAACGTATTTTACATAAAATATATTGAATCCAAGACATGCTATTGAAAGGTTGCTCTAGCAGAAGCTGGATTTTATTTTTAAAAGTACCAGTTTAAAAGGGGAAAAAAATTGATAGAGCCCCTTAAATCATGAAAATGTAAAAACTACAGTTCCTCAAGTGGGATAAATTCCTGATATTTCAATAGTAGGTATGCTATATATTTTTCCAAAATCCAAATATATTAACTAAGGAAAACTATTTTTGTTGTGACAATCTTTTCCCTATAGGAACACTTTTAAAATTCACAGTTTATGGAAGTATATCTATTCCCCAGAGTTTACTTACAACTTTCTATTGATCTGGTTGCTAGTATTTGAGTTGGTTGATGTGCTCAGTAATTTGTTTAAGATACCTTACCTGAGCTATTAGTTTAAATAATGTATTCATAAATTGATTAGTCATTACAGTAAGAGTTATTAGCTGTATTTATATCTATGTGCTATCCGCGATTGACTCCTAGTCTAATAATCACACGTACTGAAACAGAGGTTCAGTTTTAAATTACAATATAACTGATAATTGCGGTACTCGGTATGGTATGTTTACAGGGAAGGAAAGCTAATCTATTGACTCTTGGAGCAAGTTTTGTAATGTGGATAGCGAACGTTAATGTGCAAAACATGGGTCGTAAATACAGATATAGATTTTTACCCAGTGCACGTGTGCAACTCCCGCCTATGTTAATCAGGCGAACAGTATAAGCACATGCTGCATTGTGTAAGCCTGTGCCGGCTAGCGGGGACCTTGACAACTGGCAGGGGTAGCTGGGGAAGCTGTTGGTGCTGTTGTAGTGTTTCAAGAGTGCTGGCTCTGCTGAGAGAGCAGTGGGGTGCTGCGAGGTAGTCCGATGGGTTGTCTGAACTGTGCTTTCAGGATGCTGGGGTGCGACTGGTGCTGCGCCGGCTGAATGGCAGTTGCTGGGACGCCTTAGAGGGGTTAGAGGCTGTGTGTAAGAGGAGCAAGCTGGGGTGGGTGAGGAGCTGTTGGGGGGATTTCTGATGGGAAGCTGAATGGGTGGGGGGGCCTGCGGCCAGTGCTGTGCTCTTCATCCCATGTCCTCGCCAGCTGCCATCACTTCCACTTGTCACTTCTGCCTGGCTCAGATCCTGCAGGGAGATTCCTGAGAGCGGGCACGGAAAGGCTGCTGGCCAGCCCTGTACAGAAGTAGCCCTCAGTGCCAGGAGGAGTAACTGCAGGTAGTTCTTGTGGTCCTGGTATATATTTATTCTATAAATACTTATCAAATGCTGCTGCCTCTTTCCCTTCTGTAACTGTGAGAGATGAGTCTGACATACGTCCCCTCTAAATAGAGCTTTAAATCTTTAACAGTGGCTGATCTGACAACATCATGCTTTTAAAATGTCTGTATCTCCATCATAGTAGTTGATATATAGTTGGAGAAAAGTCCTTTCAAATTTGGTAGTCAGACTATTAAGAGCAAAAATAAAGGTTTTAATTTTCATTTAATAGATTTGCACAATATTTTATTATTGATTAAAAACAAAATATATCATTTGTGTTATTGCACAGTGAAGAATCCCAGCCCCTGGGATTTCCATAACAAAGTGCCCAACCATATCCCATTGATGTGATTCTTTCTACTGACATCAATGGGAGTTTGGGTCACACCCGAAAGTCTCAGCTTTGATTAAACAAAGAAATAGTCTGGAAGGAGTATGCGTACATTGGTGGGGAGAGACTACAAACAACCAGCTGGGCAGCTCCCAGCTCCTCTGCCTAGAAAATAGTTTTAAATATCTTTCACTTTGGATTGACCTCAAGAGTTTCAAGTAAATGGGAACAGAGCATACACATACATTACACCTTACCTCCTGCATATACTTCCAGAACGAATGAACCCTTTTAGTAAGCCTATTATGCAGAACATATATCTAACCCATTTCAGTTTATTTTCTGCATAAACCATTGGCGTGCATCAGACTCCTGCACTTTATAATACAGTAACTAGTGGAACTTTTTTCATATTTAGTTTGAAAGCCATTTTGTTTCACCACATGCTTTTTCTGCTTCATAAATTCTACTTTAAAACATTCAACAACCTGCTAAATTAATATATACTGTGTTCTTTCTTTAATGGGTAGGGGAACTTGTCTCACAGCAGTGCATTTGTTCAGCTCTGTTTTGAAAAAGTGCTGCCTGCCGTGTGAAGGACATCTGCTCACAAATGAATGATTGTGCTTTTGATTCGGAGCAGCACCTTCCCTTTAAATGCTGGCTGCAGATGAAAGGAACAGATTGCTGTGGTACCGCTTTTGTGAGGATTCCTCTGCCCAGCATGTGGCTTCATACATTATTGAGAGCAAATCCACTTTATACTACCACTCCTCACTGCACTTATTTTTGCCAACCTTATTCAGACTGTCAGCATGGGTCACTTTTCTACAAAGGAATAAAAGGCCAGTTAGGAAGATTAAGCAGATAAATTATTTACAGTGTTTAATTATCATTGTACGGGTTTATTAAACTTCATGGTTACCTAGAAACGTAAGCAGCTGCTAAAAAGAGTCCACTAAAGTTAAATAAAAAATGTTTTGTGTAAAATGAAATCCTTTTATGTGTGCTGTGTTAATATAAATGTCCAGGGTTTTTTGGTTGAGTGCCAAATTTGACTTGCATTTGATGTTGTGATTTTTCTTTTTCTTTTTTATAATCCACTCCTAGCTCAGAGCTTATTTTGAAGGGAGATCCCAAAGAATGCTCTGCTGAATTGGCTAGAATCCTGGTATACTACTAAGTGTCCTAAACAGCAAACAGTCCTAAAAGGTATGCTTGGTAAATCTCAGAAGGTTCTGCTTTTTGCCAGAAGCTGTAACTAGGTGATCTTGTAGCAACAACATTGTAACATCAAAATATGTTTTGCAATTGTCTTTAATATTTATATTAGATAAATAATTTACTTTGTTTCTAGAAATTGACATAGGTTCTACTGACTCACAAAAGTGAGGATTTTTGTAATCTGAAAGTGGAGATGTTGGTGTGGACTGTCCTCTAGGAACTGCTTCCACATGTCAGTACACTATCCAGTAATATAAACTAATGAGATCCATTAAAGATCTGCCCGCATAGTTGAAGGGAACCACCTATTAATCTGTCATCTTTGAATACTGTGAGAAAATTAAGACCACCAAGCAACCGTGAATTTGAAAATGAAAAAGGAAGTACCAACCTATTATACCCTAAGGATGAGCGCCAAATAGGTAGAAATTGACTGAAGTACTATTTTAAAAAATGCTGTTAAATACAATGAAATGAAATAACCAATGACATATGAATATAAAGGGTGAAATTCTAACCCCATTGAAGCCAGTAGAAGTTTTGCCATTGACTTCAAGGAGGACCAGACTGGACCAAAAGTATGCACCCTTTGCAAAACTGCTTGTTAAATAGGATCCTAAATTTCAAAAAATAACCCTGACAAAAACTGTATGTTTTAATATAGTTCTTTTTAGCCCTCTTGGGAAAAATAGCCACTTATTTACTACCTAAATACTGGAATATGATATAACTAATCAATATAATATTTGGCAAGGAGGTATTTCTTATCTTGCCCTTTCATTATATTTGGTTAATTACACAATCTATCTGGTTATTTATTTTTCTTCCATTAAAGCAACCATATCCATGAAGAATTACTGACATTTGTAATCCCCAACACTAGGAAGTGTTTGTAAACAGCAAAGTATTCCCCTGTCATCCAAGGTCTCAGTTCAAATTTTTAGAGAATTGGGGGCATACGTAGTTGGAGGAGTTGGTGCAGCTGGTTTTGAAACCTGCACGAAAGAGAGTCTGTTTAGCCAGCTCTTGTTGGACACCTAGTTTGGCACCTCTTTTATTAGGAAGCCTAGGAGCTGTGGAGAATCAGAATTGGAGTCCAACTGGTCTTAGGCATTCAGAGAGCTCAGTTTAACAAGATCTTGATTCAGAGCCCATTGAAGACAAAGGGAGCCTTTCCATTTACTTCAGTAGGTATTAGGTGATTGGATCCAAGAATTCAAACTCCTCAGGGTGACACTCTGGTTTTGTGGAGGTCCTAAACTCCATAGGTCTGGTCTTCCTGTACAGCTCAGTCCTTTCACTCAAACCTTGGGGAACATGGGGGACATCTGACTTTGGAATGGTTGAGAATTTGACTAATCAGACACATCACTTGCAACTAAAACTTGACTTCCAGTAAAATGATTGATTTTGGATAGAATACTTGACTTCCATTTTTTTCTAATGTATTTATTCAAATTTATTTGTTGAATGATTTCTTAGACTAATCCTCAGTCTGTCTCTTTATTGTGAGAAATTTGTGAGACGATACCCAAATTCAGGCTGCTTTGGTTAATTTTGATTGGCTGCTAGGTCACATGATATTTCTGTTTCCTGACTGGAGGAGACCAGGTTTTAAAATCATAAGTTTGCTATAAATACTCATGTTTATATTTCCAGCATTTGATTTAGAGGAATATTCTATATTATTTGCATAAAATTTAAAACTTTTGAGCATTCTTTTCAGTAAAGTTGTCTAGAATAATTTTTGCATGGATATAGCCAAAACAAATTTAATTTGTTTTTTAAAGCAAGTATTCATGCATAACTCAGACCAGGTTACTGAAAGATATATCAAGGTTTGTGCACTTTCCATATGCCCTAGGCCAATGTATGATTTCAGTTGGAAACCAGGAGAGGGATGAAATAATAGATGTTTTCTGCAGCGTTAACTTTTCAGTGTTTTGGTTTGTTTTACTCAAAGTAAAAATCTGCATATAAAATAGTCTGAAACGAAAGTCCTGTAAAGTGAAACTACAACATTTCACAAAGCTCCAGAAATGTGAAAACCCAGCACCCAGAGGCCAGAAGAGGTATTAGTCATTGTCAGAGGAGCATAGAGTAGAAACTTAGCAGCTTGGCAAAGATCAACAAATCACATGCAATAAATGAGGATACATGAAGCCAATTTTATTCGTGTCTGACCATTATTTTGCTGTGGCTAGCTCTGACACTGAGAAGCATGTAAACTAAGCAATGCAGTTAACTGATGAACTAACAATATGATTGAACTAATCATTGAGAAGCATGTAAATGTCTTTTCAGTGGTTCACAATATCTTATAGTTATTAAGGTAGCTGATAACGGGAGGCTTGTTGATGTGAATCAAGAGTTTATAAAACTTGGGTCTGTAGTTACATGATGCTCATTTTTATATTCCAGTGGGGTAAGCTCTGGCAAAGACCTATCATTTCCCAAATAAGCTATTCTTTTAAGAGAACATCTGTTGAAACAGACAATTTCCAATCTCCTTAAAATACAGAAGGACATAATTAACCCTCCAGGGAGACCAATATTCATTTATTAGAAACTGCTTCTAGTTCTCTTTATCTTTACACTAAGGGTTTTTTCAAACTGTTTTTTTCTATTTTTTAGTTCTAGCTAACATTTTATATGATCTGGAAATGTTCGGCTCACTATAAACAGCTGGACATAAATAAAAAAAACAACAATAATCACCACTGACAGTACAAAAAGGTCTAGTAATTACTTAGTCCGGCGCATGCAGGGGATTGGACCAGATTACTTATTGACATCCCTTCCAGTCCTACAGTTCTATGATTCTAAGGAACACTAATGGTTGCAAAAACACCCCCATCTCACAGGTTGTATCAATATCTGCAAACTGAAAACAATAGCATATAAAGAGAACTGTGCTATAATACGATTGACTTATGAGACAAATATCCTATGTCTACAAGTGTGGGAGTCTTTGTGTAAATATCACACCATTAAGCAACTACATTATTATCTTTTAACAATTTATTTACATTAAAGTTCCTGTAAATCAGCCTCACGGTAGGGGGGGGGCCAAAAGATACCAACCAAGACTACCTTGGGAAACCCTCTCCCCACTTACCAGGGGACAGGCTCCCCCGCCCACTGCCTCAAACAGCCAGGGTTTTATTTGTGCTGTTTGGTCATGTGGTGGAACCAATGGGCAAAAACAGGACTCTACAGAAGTCAGAGTTTTTCTTTTGACAACAGTCGAGCCAGGTTTTCACTAATAATTCCTGAATTTTAGCTTCCCCCCAAATACATATGAAATTAAGGCAGACTTGCAGCACTTCATCTTTGAAATGTTGCACTGGAAAAAAAAAAGAGACCTTATTACCATTCAGGGTGGGAAATAATGAAGAGGACAGTTCAGAGCCATCTGGATCACTTGGTAGACTGGGTGCAAGCAAATAATATGTGTTTTAATATGACTATATGCAAATGTGTACATCTGAGAACAAAGAATGTAGGCCATACTTACAGGATGGAGGACTCTATCCTGGGGAAGCAGTGACCCTGAAAAAGATTTTGGGATGTAGTGCATCATCAGTTGAACTTGAGCTCCCAGAATGATACCATGGCCAAAAAAGCTACTATGATTCTGGGATGCATAAACGGGGGAATCTCGAGTAGGACTAGAAAGGTTATTTTACCTCTGTATGTGAGAAGGGTATGACTGCTGTTGGAATACAGTGTCCTGTTGTGGTGCCCACAATTGCAGAAGGATGTTGATCAATTGGAGAGAGTTCAGAGGGATTCAGAGAAGAGCCACAAGAATGATTAAAGGATTAGAAAGCCTGCCTAATAGCAATATTGACTCAGAGTTCAATCTATTTAATTTAACAAAGGGAAGTTTAAGGGGTGACTTGATTATAGTTTATAAGTACCTATATGGAGAACTAATATTTAATAGTCTTCAATGTAACAGAGAGAGGCATAACATGATCCAATGCCTGGAAGTTGAAACTAGGCAAATTCAAACTGGAAGTAAGGTGTAAATTTTTAACAGTGAGAGTAGTTAACCATTGGAACAATTTACCAAGGGTCTTTATGGATTCTTTATCACTGACCATTTTTAAATCAAGATTAGATTCTTTTCCAAAAGATAATGCTCTCAGAATTACTTTGACAGTGTTCTGTTGACTGTGTTATACAGAAGGTCAGATCCCTTCTTGCCGCGGAGTTTATAAATGCTGCTACTATGTTACAGTGACTAAAGTATTGCAGGATTACAGTGGGAAAATCTTAAATTCACAATTTAGGGATAAACTTCTTTAAGAAGAAAATGAAGCACAATTCATTCATGTCTTCTTTAACATTGCTCTAGGTTTGATTCTGCTGTCACTGTCTTTTTCTGGGCCTTCATTTTCTTTTCGGATTATTACAATTTTGGTCTCATATGAAATGAAAATATGTGACCGCATAGACCGAACAAACATGAACCTCCCCGGGCAGAAATGAAGATGCACCTGTATTTTCTGCAAGCTGATCAGTTTGTTTAATTGAAAGCACTTCTGATGAGAGCTATTGTAAAGGGAAGGAATATTGCTACCCTGGAATTGCAGTTACTTTTAACTTTCTTTCTGAAAAATTGCAAGTTTCTTCTCTATAGTTCTCAGGCACAAATGATGTCTGTAGCACTAATGTATAAAAAGTCTTACTATGGTGTCTCCATGCAAATAACAAATTAATGCTGCTCATAGAGAAATCTAATCACTGTAATTCTGCATATAGGGGAGCAAAAAATAATGTAGACTGTCTTCGTTCTTTCAGAAGTGACATTAACTTTTAGATTCTTTATGCAATTTTTAATGCTCCTTTAAGTGCATTGGTTTTTAAATATGCAGGTTTTAATATCTTGTATCAGGCAGTCACACTATCTTCCAGATCAGATGTGGAGTTCCCCAAGTTTGCAATCGTCATCTCAGATTGTGGAAAGGGCTTGCAGCAATCTGTCTTCTCTTCTGTCTTTGTGAGAGAATCTTGCTTTGTGTTCAGTCTTTGGTATGTCAGGTCCATGCCATAGGTCATTACAGGTTTCATTTCTCACTTACAGGACTTTAGGGATGAGAACTGTGTCAAAAACAAATCTTTGAGGCTAAGACAGACACTTCAGCACGTCAACTGTAGTGCTTGATTGAAAATGTCATCTTTTACTGAAGTTGGTTTTCTCCTAAGAGCGTGCAACCTGCTTCTCCAACTACTTCCTGTCTCCCTTCTTCCCCTCATCTTTAAACTTATCAAAAGAGTGGTTTACAAATGCTGCCTCAAATTCGTATTGGCCACTTCCATCCTGTATCCCTTCTAATCTAGCTTCCACTTCTTTTGCTCCACCAAAAATGTTAAGGTCTCTGACAAACTTTTTCTGGCCACATTTTAGGACCTGTACTCCACCCTCATCCTCTATGACCTTTCTGTAGCTTTTGAGCCCATTGATCATGTCTTCCTTCTCAAAATCTTATCTTTCCCTGGTCTTTGTGGCTCCTGGTTCCTACCCTATCTCCTTTTTCAGGATGGGCAGTGTCATCTCCTTCAACTCTTTGTCTCCAATTCCTCTGCTAAAGTGATTTAGAAGGTAAAGCAGAACAGAGATGAATAGATTCTGGTGACTCTTTATGGGCCAGGTGACCTTGGAATTGGTTTCCTTGGCAACAGGACCAATGATTTTTATTTTTGTCCCCATTTTCAGCTACTACAAAACCAAAGGCCTGACAGCCACAGTGTGCACATGAACCCCATCATCAGAACTGCCGCTTCCTAGGCAGAGAAAGAATCTGCCCCTAGAGAAGAGATGGGTACGGTTGCTACCTGGCCCAGCATACATAGCCACTGTAAGATGGACATGAATATTTCAGCTGGAAGCCTCTATATGCTATATTCCTCCTTAAACTCCACATTCATTTTCTTAGAGATATCCCCATTTTCCTGCCCCTCTTTTTTCAGGTACTGCATACTCCCTAGAGAAAAGGTATATTTTGTCATACGTCTCTCTTTCCTCTCTAAGAAGAGTAACTCCACTGATCTGACCTCCGCCAGCTCTATTGGGGATACGGGACAAAAAGAACAAAACTCAATCCCTCAGTCTTTAGCAAGATAATTTCCTCTACTGATGGGCTGCTTTGTATATTGCTTGCATACACTACCATCTGCTTGTATTCAGTTTGAGTATTCTGGTATTTATTTAGTCATGATACCTTTGGAAAATATCTCTGAGAGGAAAAGAAGAGCTGAGATCCCCCTCCCCCATTCTCCCCTCTGCATGGAAAGTCAGTGGACATGCCTTTCTCAAACAAGAAAAATGGACAGATAAGACAAAATTTGTCTGTTTAGGCAAGTATGTCCGTTTTAGTTTACAAACTCTCTTTAATGGTTACATGGTAGTCCTAATTTTCTGTTATTGGAGGATGTTAAATTAATGGCGGCTCCTAACTGGCTGGGGAGCTGTCTGGGGGATTTTAATTTACATCAGAAGATAGTGCATGAGGGAAGCAATATCTTGAGAATGGTAAGAATCCTAATAATGGATGCAGCTTTACTTTTTAATTAAAAAAAAATGCTTTTGTGCTACTACAAAACAGGTTAGTGGCACAGTGGAATTCTTTCTCTTTGTATTTTTTTAAACTTCTTCCAAGTCTTCCTTTACTTTCATTTGAACTCCATTGTCTCTTGGGTTTCTAAAGTTGCTTAATGGACTAATACATTAGTCATTTAGATCCTCACTTCATGAGGATACAAATTTAAGACTTGGTAGTTAGGTCAGCACTTTGTTTTTACTGTGGAAAAGCAAATTTCTTGCTTTTTACTATGTTGGCACAGACTTCTAGAAGGTTAGGGATGTCTTGCTTTTTACTATGTTGGCACAGACTTCTAGAAGGTTAGGGATCTCTTGGCCTAAAAAGCACAAAATTGTCTGACTTTATCAGCATGTGTGCATGTATTGGGATGCCCAGACGCTATTCCATCAAATAGGGATGTGATGTCATATTAATACTGTAGAATGTGGATATATTAAAAAGGGAGAATTTTTCAACCTTGTGATCTCAAAGTTTGTGTCTGTTCAACAAGAGCATTGCGAGCTCCACCTGTGTTCCCTAGGAGGTAGGATAATAAAGTTTTTTAGTCCTGGGTATATACTTGGGGAAGTTCTTGGGAGACCAATGAAAGATACTTCCCCTCATGTGCATGTGAGATACTATGCCAGATTCCATGTTGATGAATGTAATATGACAAGTAAGATGTCTAGGTCAATCTGAAGGAATAAAAAGGGTTGTTTCCTGCAATCCCAAACCGGACTAACACAAATATTTGATTGACTGATTTGTGCTGCAATTTGTGTTTTAACCTTGCTGTGAGCCATAGGAAACAATGAAATCTCCATTTAGGAAAAGCCAGGGAAGAATTCTAGAGTGGGATTGGCCTGGGGTTTGCCCAATTCTCTTCCCTGAGAGATTGATGTTACAAATCAAAATGCTTCAGACTTCTGCCTATTAGCTACATCATAGGGCTAAATATTGCCATTTAGGGACAGCGCAGCATTAGGTGTGGCATGGAGTCTGACTGCCTCTGAGCTCACTCAGAGCCAGATTTCTTCTTTGGGGTTCTAGGCCTCTGGGGGAGCACACCCCGATCTCAGGAAATCTCAGGGTACCATCTCAGGAAATGCAGCTTACTGTCCCCACTGTTTCTGTCACGCTTTGTGGTATGAGGGGACATAGTGAGGTGGTTTGGCCTTCCTCATCCCCACTCTCCTTTTGAATGTTGTGGGCACCCACTCCTTGTGCTCCCCTGAGCTGTTACCTGGCCATTATTTAGGAGACACAAGAGAAAACAGATGGGGGTGAAGAGTGAAGGCTTTATGCATCCTCTTCTTTTGCCCTAAGATGAACATCATCTACATTTTGATTAGGCCAAATCCAGCCCATTGTGTTTCTCTTAAATTCTGTGAGTTCTCTAGGTGTCTCTCTTTTTTTAACCTATCTTCTTAAAAATTTTATTATTATTTGTATCACAGTAATACCTCCAGCCCTCACATGTGATCAGGACCCCATTGTTATATATGGTGGCATTTACGCTGGGAAATCCATGGCACTGAGACTTAATTAAATCCCTAGAATTTGGGCAGATATTATTATTTATAGCTTATATTGCCATAGTGCCTAGAAGCCCTACTCATGGCTCAGGGCAGCATGGGAGAAATCATGAAGGTGCTTGTTTGAAAATTTAACAAGTGGAAAGAACAAAAATGGCTTTTCCTGGAGGGATGTTCAAGTTCCAAAACTGACCACAGCGCAGATTATAGCAACATGCAGCTTTTTATACAGCTAATGGATTCATCTGATAGATGAAGAGGAATTCATAGTTTAGTGAGATACAGTAAAGTAGGGAAAATATCTGCAGTTGCTGATTTCCTGTGTTTGATATACTACAGGATTGTGTGGAATACCCAGAAAGATACTGCACTTGAAAATAAATCCTTATTTGCTGTATCTCCATCGCTTCACCCTTAAAACAAATACAATGAAGGCATAGCTCCAATTTATCCAAAACAGAATGCTAATTAAGATTTTTAGTCTTCTAAGAGAGAGATGAAACTTCTTAATAGTTTCTTCAGACAAAAACTATGGTTTTTTTTCTAACGGGTTAGAATTCTGACTTGCTATTCATTCAGTAAATAACTTCTCTTGGTAACAGTAAAATTGTATGTAGGCTTTCATGAAAAATTAATTTTAATCTGTACTGAGTGCAAAGGAAAAGTACTAATGCATTGTGCTAGATGTTGAATAGCTAAACTCTCAAAAAATGAGGGCATGCAATACTTTAAGCTTTCCCAGCAACATTGACTCTGCCAAGTTACATGTCCTATATGTTTTATAGTATACATTTTACAGGGTAAAGGGGAATATATTGAACTACACATTTAATGGAGAAAAACAGGAACAGAAAATAATACATCTGCAGATCATTATAAAGGTATTTCTTCTGTTGGAACTTTATTCTTTGCGTTTCCTGATTTGTTGTGATTTTAACTGTGGAACCTTAATTATAGCATTAATATTTTTCCCATTTAATTTCCTATGTTTAATCATCTCTGTGATTTTTCCTCCTCATGTTCTGCAGGGCGAATGCACTGGCTCTGATGCATTTGGGGAAGTCAGAGTGTGGTGTCCCCAGTACTATATTACCTAATGTGGAAAACAGTTCAGTGACTGGCTAATGACTTTCCTTAGCCTATCAGGGTTCCCCAATGCTCAAACTAAATATATTAGGGTCACATTTTACTTTTAGCAAAATCGACAAGCAAATACTCCCATTATATGTGGTTATGATACACGATTAGGATAGTAGAAATGAAATTGCTGGCAACATGGATCTAGCTGCACTGTCTGACTGTTGGATATATTTCACAATCCAAACACAAGAGGAGTCTCTCAGACACGGGGGCACAGTGCCACCCAGCAGGTGCCACCCAGCCCCTCTCTCTCCCCAGCTCTGCTCCAGCCACACCTGGGGCCCCAGCTACAGCTCAGCCTCCAGTCTGGGGGTGGCAGGGCACACTCATTCTATTCCTGTTAGGAGGGGAGGGGGGGGCATGAGGTAAAGTTTGGGTACCACTGCCCTGAAGCCATTTTCGTCTATCCTAGCATTCTGAAATTTACAAAGGTGATGTCAAGGGAATTTTAATATATGTTTTAATCTGTTTATAAACAGTTTCATTTAAAGTTTCAGTGCTGATCTATGAAACACATGGTTTATTAATGTTCATATAATTTATTATTATAATAATAATCAGTACTTTAGTAATTTCCGTCTTCAGAACAGAGCACAAACATTGTGTCCCTGAATATCTATTCTGACGCGTATGGCAAGATTGTATCTTTCACCAACACCAAACTCTCCACAGAGTGTCTTAAATGACATGTTATTCTTGAGTACTAACATTTGCAATAGTCCGACTTGCTCGTTCACTCCAGACTACTGTGTATGAGTGAATCTCTCTAAAAGCTAAACTCAAATAATATCGTCACCAGATGTTGCCATCATTTAAGCAGAATCAAGTAGACTGGATTCTGAATTGTTGGTAAATTGCTCCAAAACAAAACCAATCATAACAACATAAGAACTGCTATATAGGGTCAGACCAGTGGTCCATCTAGCCATCTAACAGTGGCAAGTACCAGAGCTTCAAGGTCAGTGTACAGAATAGGACAATTTGAGTGATCCACCTGGATTAGTGTATCTGATCCACCTGGTCTTCCCATCCCTGCTTCTGGCAGTCAGAGATATGGGATTGGTCTGAGCATGGAGCTGCATCCCTGACCATCTTGGCTTGTAGCTATTCATGCACCTGTCCTCCATGAACTTATATAGTACATTTTTTAACCTAGTTACACTTTTGGCCATCATAAAATCTCACGGCAATAAGTTCCACAGGTTAATTGCGCATTCTATGAAAAAGTTCTTTCTGTGTATATTAAACCTGCTATCTATTAATGTTATTGGGTAACCCCAGATTTATGTATTGTGGGATAGGTAAATAACACTTCTCTGTTAACTTTTTCCACACCATTCATGATTTTATAGACTTCTACCATATCTTCCCATCGTCATCTCTTTTCTAAGATGAACAGCCCTAATCTTTTTAGTCTGTCCTCATATGGAGGACTTGATCATCTTTTTTGCCTTTCTGTGAACCTTTTCCAGTTTCACTATGTTGGTTTTGAGACATGGCAACCAGAACTGGGTACGGTGTGGGCATACCATGCATTTATATAGTGTATTATGATATTTTCTATCTTATTTTCTATCCCTTTCCTAATAGTTTTCAATATTCTGTTAGCCTTTTTGACTGCTGCACTTTGAGCTGAAGTTGTCAGAGATCTCTCTATTATGACTCCAAGATCTCGTTCTTGAATGCTTGCAGCTACTTTAAAACTCATCACTATATAGAGGTAGTTGGGATTGTTTTTTCCCAATGTGCATTACTTTACATTTATCATTGTTGAGTTTCATCTGCAATTTGTTGCCCAGTCACCTAGGGTTGCAAGATCCCTCTGTAGCTCTTTGCAGTCAGCTTTGGACTTCGCTATCTTGAATAATCTTGAAATAATCAGATGTTCATGTTTGCCAAACTAGAGCTGCTTTGAAATCTGCTAGCTGAGTTCTTTACATTATATTGGATCCAGAGTCTGGTTTAAATAAACTTTAGAATCCCTGTTTGTGCTTTGAGGGCCAAGATAATCCATCATATATAAACCGCTATCTGAGTTCCACATCACTGATCTGATGGAAGGATTTTATCCTCAGTGTCTAGTTTCAGAGCTTTTGACCTGCTTGTGCCAGTGTGATATTAGCTAGAAAATGCTCAGTAACTGTATACACTGACATATTTTGTTCTACATTTTGGATTTTTAGAATTAAGCTACAAAGCATAAGATTCAGGATGTGTAACCTTTCCTGAAATTAAAACGTTGACCCTTTGTCATCTGAAATTAAAAGAAAATACTCGATGCCTTGTTTAGAGAGAGAAGGTAGAGAGATGAAGTAATACCTTTTCTTGGACCAACTTCTGTGGTGAGAGACAAAGGGTTTCAAGCCACACAGAACTCTTCCTCAGATCTGGGACAGGTATTCCAAGTGTCACACCTAAATGCAAAGTGTGGAACAGATTTTTTAGCCTAAGTAGTTTGCACATTATCTAAGGAAACTTTTAATTAAGTATGGCCCAGTAATACCACTGCATTCATAGAACAAAAAGAAGAGGTTAGTAGGTTACAGATTGTCAGGATAAGCCATAAATCCAGTGTCTCTCTTCGATCCATGATATTTAGTGTCTAGCAGAGTAATGAAATTAAGGTGTATTGTTTGTCACATATAAAGTCTCCAGAGGGAGTTAGCTGTTACCTATAATTTTATAATTTTTTTTATCAAGTAACCTAGAATGATGGAAATGTTTATTCTTCATAGTAACTGCCAGGAATTTTTTTTTTTTAATTTTAAAGAACTCTAATATGACATGTGTAATGTTATAGGTATACACATGCACAAATGTGTACACATAACTTCTAGGTAATATACCTACACACGTGTTTGTGTATTTTATACGCCCATATATGAGTTTTTTATAAAGGCACGGCAAATAATTTAGTTTTAAAACAAATTAAGCCCCTATGATACATTCAGAGTTAGACTTTTCCTGTCACTGATTTTAACAGCCACCAGGGGGCATTGTGGTTTGGTTGTCATTCACAAACTTATACATACTGTCAGACTTGTTCCTGTAAATCAGAACATTTGTGATTATTCCTAAGGAGGAATCCTGTCTGGAAGGGAGCAGATTTAGATTTCCTTTTGCTTTACTAGAAAATCATACTATTTTCAAATTTGCTAAGCATAGTCAACTGAAGATTAACATGCAATAAGCAATATGTAAGCAGCTAACTACAATACAAAGTAGATCACATTTTATACGCTTCTTCTGAATTTGGAAGTTACAAGTTTCACTATAATGTGATAAAACAAATTCAGTTCAAGTATATCTTTGAAATGTTAGAACTAATTAAGTGTATTTAAGATTGTGATTAAAACGTTGAAAACCTAGGCAATGAGGTGCCCTCAGTTTTTAAGCAGGACTTCCCATTGATTTCAATAAAGAGAACATTAGTAGGTACTATAGGACCTATATATCAAATGGGATTATTAATGATAATGCTTTGTATTTGTGTGGCACCTTTGATGTGAGATTCTCAAAATGCTTTACAGATGTTTAATGAAGTCTCACAAGCACCCTTTTTGGTGGGTGCAGTATACACAGAGAGACTAACTGATCTGGCTAATCAGCATACAAGTCAGTGACAGAAAGAAGAACATATTCAGAAGTCCTGGTCCAAAGCTCTCCGCTCTAACTACTGAACCACGACTCCCTCACCGCCACTTGGATTATCTGTACAGCAGTTAAGAAGAATGATGTGCAGTTATTTTCAGTAGAAATGCTTGTGTTCTGGGGTGTCTAATAATTAGCATTATTAAATATTGTTCCATTGAGGCACCATAGTTTAACTACCATGTTTAACTCTCATAAGCTAAGTCATCATCAATAATTCTTATAGAATTTCTTTTGTAGTTTATTTCTCAATATTTATGTATATATGCACTCTGCGGTGTGGCACACATTTGAATTATTATATTAAACGAAACTGCAATTAAGCCTGCTTTTGATATTACTTTCTATTGTCCAGTGGAAATTTAGATATCAGTCCTCATTGTAAGTTAATAGGTTATAGACTATACTCTGAATTTCATGTGTTAAGATGAATGCCACATATGGGTCACAAGATTGGGAATGCTGCAATCTATTCAAAGGCTTTGGGGTGGTACAGCAAAGCACACCAGATGCATGTGATTTGTAAAGAGCTCTTATATGCTTTGCTCTGACTGCCCTATGTAGATCCTGATGGTGTGTTATAAAAGGTGCCTAGTTCACATTAATATAGTACCAATTTATAAATCACACCTCTCTAATGTGCTTGGTTGGTGCTTTGGTTGCTCTTAGTCTTGCAAAAACTATCCAAAACTAGTTTGCTTTTAACTCACTTCCTAATCTTACAAGTCTACTTTTTAGGGCTTCTGGCATCTCGTACCTACAGCAGGATTCCAGTGTGAACCAATACTCCAGATATTTTCATATCTGCTATAAGCAGCTTATCCATGGCTGTTGTCTCCTAGACTGTGGCATAGGAAATAGCAAACCACATCTGAATCAAAGCACTCCAGTTCTAAAGTATACAAATCTTCTTCTACTATCATAGTCTTTCCCCTCCGTTCCACGCTTCTTCCCTTCTAGTGTCAGGGTGCAGTATGACATCTGCTGATGTTACATATTCTTTCCTTCTCAACATTTATATCATCATAGTATTCAGCCTCTCATTGAAACCAGAGGCTCCTTTTGACCATTTTATTTAAAGTTTGTCATCTCGCCTGGGTGACCTTGCCTCCTTTTTCTTCTACCCAAATATCTGTTACACTGTGCCCTCCAAAGCCGCCTCCTCATGGCATGGTGACCTCTCTAAATGTCTCTTTTATAAATCTTTCATTCTCTTAAACTTTTCATAGTGTGGAAAATTCGCTCTTAAGCAACCTGCCCTCTGTATGCTCAATAAAAGGACACATGCATTGCCCCTGGATGTCTTAACATAGAAAGCATCAAATGTTGCATTACTTTAGCAAATCACTGGCTTCCCTTCCATTTTAGACCCTTAACTGCTAAGTTTTACAGGCTCGTATAACCTGTGCAGAAAAAACTTAAAAAGAAGAATGTCGCTAGACATGTTGTAAAGAGATTCACTGACTGTCAGCACCATTTGTAGTCCAGTTACACTAAACAGTTCAGGAATGGTTGGAAGAACTGCTTCAGAATAGTTTAAATGTTATATACCAACACCACCAGACTAAACCAGAAAAGAACCAAACTGAGAGTCTTTATACTTGTTGAAAAAGACTTGAGGTCTTGTGTTCATTTCAAAAGTGAATTTTCTTTCCAAGAGCAGTACATTAAGCCTAAAAAAAGTCCCTATAGTAGAGATGTCCACCAGTTGGAGCAAAATAATTTTGAAGTGATTATACCAGGTTACTGTTTGCATATCCTCATACATTTCTTGTTATTCTAGTTGAGTACTACATTCAGACACAGATTGCCAATAAAGTTTATTGTGGGAGCTAAGTGTCAATATCTGTAGTACCCCCCGCCTAGGGTGCTTGTAATTAAAATGCCACAGATAGTCTGGGAGACGCATGAAAATTTGATGGCAAATTGATTTCAGGTTCATCTTGAAATTTGTCCTCAGCTGGACTCGATACTGCTGGCAGACATTGGATGGCTTTTGTCAAAAGGGTTTGCTGGGATGAGACAGAGGTGCCTTGATCTGAATATTAAATACAGAACTCTGCTTATGACAAATTGTTCACTTAGTACTAAAACACTCCATTTTTATATACACTTTATTGTCTGTGAAATGTGTAGCATGCCATCATTCAGGTTTATTTTATATAGAAAATATATATATATAAAAGTAATTGGGCAAATGAAAGAGCAGATTTAGAAATACTAATACAGCTACTAATCTCAATACACATAGTAGAAACTTACAAATTCAGTAATCAGTACCAAAATTTAACTGAGCAGCACTTAGAACAAATATGTTGTGTCAAGATAATGTGTAGATTTAAATCTCTCTTTCTCTCTCTCTAAAGTGGCTCTTTTTGGGCTTTAGACCTGTAAATTTTAGGGCTGTTTGCTATTTTACCCACTGGTAATCAGTTGAACTGATCTGTGGGGAAAATGAGAGCTGCATGGTAATGACTTGAGGAGTCCCTTTATTTTATTTTGAGATTTAAAAAAAAAATACACATACTAGGATTGCCCATCCCAAGCTCTCAGCAACTCTTCCAATATTTAAAATAAATCAGACAATTGCACTAGAGCAAGGGAGAGAGCTTCTCTTAGGTGACCCAGTTCTACACTGATCTCATTTCAAATGGTCAGTTTGTTTCTCCCTTTTCTGACACTGGTGATATTATGTTTTTATTTCCAGCTAGGATAGATTTGTTCACTTTGTAAATATTATATGGTACAGAAGTCTTTATTTTTTCATATAATCCTTGTTTACAAAGTCAATACAATCAGCTTGAAAATATGTAGCAAACATTGCAGTATATTAGAATCTTGTGTATTGTGTTTGCTGTAGGTACAAATTCAATATAGTGACTCTAACAATTCATGTGTCAAGTAATGTATCAACTTTTGGTATATTACTTTTTTCTCATCCTATTACTACTTATAAAAAATAACTCACCACCCACATTTTTCTTCTCATTAAGAGCCAGAGCTGCAAGATATGCTGAGTGTTCTCCAGTCCTACAGGTCTCAGTGGGATCTGGCAATGATCAGAATCTTTGCAGCAGGTACCCTGGATGTAGCAAGATTGTATCCTAAATCATTACCATAAAGGTTGCACAAAGGCATCTTTGTGATTTCAATACAGGAGATCATTCCTTACATTTTTTTTGGGGGGGTGGGGATCCATTTCAGTGAGCAGTCTTTCCTGAGCCTCACCAATGAAACCCAGAATTGGAGAATCCAAAAATAGCTTCTGTGGATAAATAGCACAATTCTGCTGTTTGCTTCAGTGAGTCAAGGGGCGCACAAGAGAGCTTGAGACCAACGAGCACAGTTATCAGTAGCTGAGTAGGTTAGCAAGCCGAGTTCATATCCAGTGTCTGTGCTAGGCTTGTCCTACCCATGCTGCAGACCGAAGGTAATCAGTAGAAAGACCGTAGGCCAAATCCTGACCGTCAGATGCTTTTAAACAGACCCTGAAATCTCTTTATTTACTTATCATTATAATTTTTATTTTGTATTATTATTTTTCTCTGGAATCTGGACCTTGACTAAACTTTGACAAACAAATTTGGACCATGCTGCACTGTCTTCACTACTATTGTTACCCACGCTAGCACGACTCAGCCTAGCCCATGCACAGCTTTTGCAGTATATGCTGACTGATATTCTACATGGGATGGAGACAGGTTTTAAATGAAGTTCTCATCCATTTTGGCTCTCATCAGAAAGCTTGCATGAAACTGGTTGACCTAGCAATTGTGTGGAACATCTAAGTGACTGCTAAATAGGCCAAAATGGCATGAAAGGCTGGTCTACTATAGTCTTTTGCACTTCTGCTGAAATTCTGCATAGTCTAACTATATATTGATGTTTCGATGCTCTCCTTGGGGCCATTGAAAATCATAGGACATTTTTTAAAGCTCCAATGGAATGCCAGCTCCATACTCTGTCGGAAATTTCCAGGGAGAATGGGGGGAAATAAATAAGGAAAACAGTAGGTGGAACTGCACAGCTCTAAATTGAATGGATAACCTCTTGGCATGCAAGGCTTAGGGAGCAAGGAACTGCATTGTCAGGCAGCAAGAGGGAAGACTGAAGAAGGGCAAGAGTTGGATGAGGAACAAATGTGTGATCATGCTATCGTTGTCAGACCAAACTCTGCCTATGTGGCACATCACGCTTGACCTGTAAGTGCCTACATGGGGAAAAGATAACTGATCGTAGAAGGGCTCTTTAGCTTCAGGAAATTCCATGGCTGGAACCTGAAGTTAGACAAATTCAAACTAGAAATAGGAGGCATGGTTTTAGTGGTAAGGGTAATTAACCATTGGAACTACTTTCAAGGATATGTGATGGACTCTCCATCACTTGAAATCTTTACGGTAAGAGCGGGTGTCTGTTCTAGCTCGCCCAGAATTGGGCTGGATGCAGGAATTTCTGAGTGGAATTCTATGGCCTGTGTTATGCAAGAAGTTAGATGGGTGCCTTCTGGCCTTAAAGTTTATGTATTAAAATCATCCTGGCACAGTACTTATATAGTAATGTCTGATGAAAACCAAAGCAGACTTTTAAAATGTTTTCCTCAGGAAAGAGCGGACTTCCAGTAGCCTTAGCTTCCTCTTTTTTATTGTTCCAGTAGTTTTTTAAAGATTAAGTTCTGTTTGAATTTTTCCTTTTAAAGGCACCTTTAAAAGTCTGATTTGATATTTTTTCGCTAAGTTCCTCTCTCTGGTTAATTTCAGTCTGATTCCTGGACCAGAGATTTCCACCAACACCAAAGGCTGAGAATTTGCTACACTTATGAGCTCTATATTATAACAAATTATTAGTCTGTTTTCCCTTTTAATTTTTTAGTTTAATTAAATTGTTTATTAGAATGTATGCTCTTCAACTTGTGCTTGAGTTCACATCAATGTGTGGGGAGGAAGAACGGTGGTTAGAGCAGGGAGCTGGAAATCAGGGTTTAGTTTTTAGCTTTGCTGCAGCCTTTTTCTGTGACTTTCAATTGCCTCTCTGTTTTTCATTTTTCCTACACCAAAAAGTGGGGATGAAAATGCCATGAGACAGAGTTGTGGCAATAAGGCACTCTAATGACTTCTTAAAAATGACAGGCTTATGTGTCACCGTTCAAAAACTTTCATAATATCTTTGAAAACTTGCTTCCTATATTACCCTGACATTGGCAAGTTATAGCTTAAAAGTTCTTTAGTCCCAACAAGTTTTTAAAAATGAATAAACAAAATCTCCTGTGATTTTCTCAATCATATCCTGTTCGCCTCAATAAATGTTTGCACATGTTCCTAAAATGGCATTTGTGATGTTTTTCTACAGAACTGCAATAATTAATCTATCCAGTGCTCTTTGACTACAATCTCGCTACTCTGTATACAATGTCATTTCTATCTGTGAGCCCCTCCTTCTTTCAAAAGCTATTACATGACCTCCAGATCTCTCTTAGACTCCATGTATTACCATTAGAAGACATCCACACTGGGAAATCATTCTGTTCCTGTTGTTGATTAATATTTTATCAGCCATGAGAGGAAATGGTATTCTTTAGCAACACTAATAAGTAACTGAGCAGATGAGATGCCCCTGCTAGCTTTGGTAAAGTGGTACATAGAGGTTATAAGAGAAGAGCTTAGATGAGACCTAAGGTAACAAGGTGAAAAACTTCAGAAGAAAATGTTGTCTGTAGTGAAAATCCAGTAACAGAGTCAGCAGAAAATAAACAGCAATCATCTTTCTTAAAATAGCTTGCCAAAAACAGTAGTTAAAAAAAATGCATCTTGCTCAAATTGGTGTTTGTTTTATTTTTTATTTATAAATACTTGATTTTAGTCTTCAAAGAAAGTTTAGAATGATTCAATGATAACTACAAACTATAAACATTAAAAATCGAGGAGTGCTTAATAATGCACAGGTTGTTTAAAGGCTTCTTTTGACTCTTTTGTGGTAACTGCAGTCGTTAGAATAGGAAAAGTACCTTTGGAATAGAAATTCACACATTGACTAACTACTCTAAATTTATTCAATATTGGATCCACAGATAGTGTGTATGGTGTTCTCTTCTAGATGGATAATACACTCAAGAAACATAATAGCACACTTCTATTATTGGTTGGCTGGTGTGCAAAATTATCTGTTTGAAAATTTTATTTCACTTTATTAGACTTTCCTGGGCCACCTACTCCAATGTGAATAGAAAATGCTGTCTAAAAGACATGACTATACTTCAACTGAGAGCAAATCTCCCAGCCCAGGTAGATAGATTCAAGCTAGCACTCTAAAAATAGCAATCTGGGTGATCGGGCTCCAGCTCTCAAGCCTACCTACCCTCTAGGCTGAGAGCTGGTCATTGCTCATCTATCCAGAGAGCTTTTTAATTTGCAGTACCACAGGGTTATATGCACCTCCTAATCAGTATGTACGTGAGGATACTAGGAAATATGGATTAACATTATGCGTCTTGGTGTTTGTCAGAAGAGATGTGAAGGGTTCATAAGAGATCACCATTACGGGAAACTGGCCAACAATTCTCAGCTCATAGACAGAGTAGGGCAGATGCGTTTTGAAATGCATTTTAAGCAGGGGTTGGTGAGGCACAGAGAAATGAATAGAATGCTTTAGATAGTTGCTGGGGTGGCAGCAAAATGTATAAGCATGATGATACTTTTACAAGATTATGCAGGAAAATGAGGTCATGCATCTGCCAGTAGCAGTAGGGTTGTGCGAGACTGTGACACTTTCACTGGTTTGGAGGAAGCTGAGCATTGCTGGACTGAGTGAATGGATAAAAAGGGATAGAAGAGAGAGATACTACAGCAAAATAGCAAGCAGTGTGAGAAACCATAAGATAGAGTGGACTGAAAAGAGAAGAGCTATAACGATGAAGGGAACCTTCAAGAAAAATCCCTTAGAAATTTAATTTTGTTCACATTGAATGGAAAAGCTTTACTGCTTTTATTGTAGGGGATATTCTTATGGAAAACCTTTTCACAAAGTCAAGACGATGACACTGTAATTTTAGGGCTCTGTTCCTCTGAGACACATATTAATGATTGTCTTTTTAATTTACAGAAAAACTCCTAAATTCATGGTGTTGCATGAATTTCAGTACTGGGACAGAGGACTGAATATTTTACCCTCCTAGATACCACTTTTAAAAATTAGATTATAGGCCTAAGAGATTTTGATTATCCCCAAAACAAATTAGGACACAAAGCGCCAAATTCTGCAGTCCTTGTGTCTTCCCAAATAGTTTTGCCTGAGTAAAGGCTGCATTAGAAGTTTGACCTGAAGCTACTTGCTGTAGACTTTTAAAAAGCTATAAGATTTCATAGATGTGTTGAACAGGGTAATGGATTTACTAGATAATGTCTGTAAAATGTCTTGTATATGAAGTGTTTATATAAAAACAAAGAATTATTACTATATGCTATTTACTCCCAAAAGTAGAATTGCTCTGTGCATTTCTAATTTGTATGTTCATGCCACCTTTTAATGCTAAAATGAAATTTATGAATTAATCAGAGGATCTAATTCACCAGAATGTGGTGGTGGTGTTCTTTATATTATTTATTTAGCATTGAGCCTCTGTAATTAGCATCTTGAACACAAGTGTTTTTTGTGATCTTTATGTCAAAGTGAAACCTTCTTCCATTAATTATTTAATATATAATAGACAGGAGCTAGTTTTGCAAATAGATTCAAAACTGAAACAGGTTCATTTAATGTGATAAGTGATACAGTCTTGCTTGTGAGTTGATGGGATTCCTTTGGGTTTTAACACAGAGAAAGCTTTGGATATCAACTTGGACAAAGGAGCTGAGGGTTTATTCTTCATTTCCTCCCAACATCTTTGAAATATTAATAAGCCATAAATTTTATTCCACTTTCAAAAACAATCACATCAAGCTAATTGTCATGCCACTTTGCTACTTCGAAGCCGATAATCAGACATGTTCTGAATTACATGTGTGAGCTCAACACAGGAAGCCTTCTCCTGGGACAAGGTTTGAAGCAGGAAACATGGCTACCAATCAACAGTGTCTTTCTATATTTATCTAATTGGTTCCTATAAGGTTTTGGATAAATGCTATTTTTATTGTAAAGTATTGAACCTTAAATCTCTTAAACTAAACACTCTTGCAGTTGTTTTTCTGAACACTTAGCCTATGGAAAACATATTCAGATGTACCAAATAAGTTATTACTTTCAATGCAGGTAAATGCAGACTACGGTATTGTGTATCTTTTGTTGGAATTTGCATGTGGCTGGCAGGAACTAGAAGCTGTTGTTCCTGTAATAATGGAATAACTAGAAATGACCTCTCTCTTTCCCCTAATTATGAGAATGTGAGAGACAACATGTTTATGCGACTGCAAAACCTTAATTTTCTATAACTTTCTTCAGGCTCACTGTATAGGTCCACTAGCATGGTGAGAGGCCACAGGAAGCTTATCTTTTCCCCCAAACCTCTCTGCACCTACATCCAATACATCTACAAAGCAACAGTTAACTGCCAGCACTTAGGCTCACAAGGGGGTACAGCCAGCACTGCTGAAAGCATGAGCAGCCTCAGAGGGTAACTACAGTCCGACTCCACCTGGATGCTGGGCAGTAGAGCTGGGGGGAGGTGCTGATTACACCTTTATACCAGTTGGAACACCCCCACTCATTTCTCCCCAGACACAGTGCCTTCTGCACTGAAATACCGAGCTGTCCTCTCCCTTACAAGCATAGCTCAGCCTCACAAGGCATATTTGAGCCCTTTATCTTAATGACTCTCCTGACCCTGACCAAGAGCATTTACTAAGAGGTTGAGGTAGATCTGTGAATACCTAATTGGTCTGAATGAAGGCCTTGAGTGCTGAGCCATCCTTTTGTATTGCTTTGCTCTATTGCTGCTTCCCCTCACTGATCTAGCTATGTTTATTGGACGCCGATAGGAGATAGAGTGCAGAGCAGACTTATTTATCTTTTCTTTTCCCAGCATCTCCTTCAGACTTTCTTCTTCACTGAGCTAGCTCTGTTGTTTAGACAGTTCTCCTTTTTCTTATAATAATTAGAGGTGGGCCTCAACTGGCAAATTCAGCCTTTCTCAAAGCTCAGAGAGGAGGGGGAGGTTGTGTTTGTATCGGTAGTTTAGGTTTGGGCCTGTTTCAAATAAAAATGGGTAATGAGGTGTTGCTTTAGCACATCTTTCAGAAACATGTGCTGCAGAGTGCCTGATATTATGGTCAGACTGCAGTTAATTTCATTAGTCCAAGTTTAATTACATTACAAAAAGAGGAAGCAGCTTCAAATGTCTTGACCTGTTCTGTTTTTTCTCCAGTATGCTGCAGCCTTGATGATTCTAGATATTTCTTTAAGTTTTGTTTATATATTTCAAAAAATAATTCAGTCACTTTCAGCAGTGAGCTATTAGCAATCAAGAGTGAGAGACAAGGTGGCTCACATGTTTAATAGTTGTGCTGCTTACAGAGAACATTTGGGGGTTCTTTAGACTGGAAAGGAATGATGTTTCTAATTTTTGTGCCACAGGACTGATTAGTTGTGGTTAACTCTCACATCTCTTGGGGCTACAGTTTAGCTATGTGCTGGGGTTTTGGACTGGATGGTGTTAGTGGCTCTCAAGACTCAATTCAGTTTAGTGTTTTTTGGAGGAGAAGTATATTACAGGTACTGCTGCTTTTTTCATATAATTCTTCTAACACATTCTACCCCCTTTTTATGGATGTATCATGCCAATGTTTACCTTGTGCACCATTTATGAGTTATGTATTTTCTGCCTGGTGGAATTCCACTTTCCACGGAAAGCATATTATTTCAAGACTCCCACAAGCGTCCTGAAAGGTGTCAAAAACTATCTGCGTGTGCATATATTTTTTTCCTCCAAAGTTCTAGTAGACTTGGAATGAAGACTGTGTTTTTCGTGTTTGTAATGTGATTTATTGGCTTTCTAGGTTTGGCACCAATTTGGACCTAGATTCTGAGAGGTGCTGATCACCTCTACCTCCCATTGAAATTAGGGGGGAGTTGTGGGTAAACAGATGGTGCTCGGTACATCTGAAGAAGTCTCCCTTAATGCTATATGTTATATTGTGTTACTAGGGGCCAAGTTATGATACCCTTACTGACTAGTTCCTTAATCCATGCATAGGCTCATTGAGTTGAATGGAACTGCTCTTGGAGTAAGATGAATTTTGTCAAGAGTAAGTGTATCAAAACCTGTCCCTTTGTGAATATAGTAAATATCCATCCATCATATCTATGCGTATATGTTGTGTTAATTGATGATGGACTGCTGTGATTAAAAATTTAAAAAAAGTATTGTTAAATTTATATTAAAGAAATCCCAGGATTTTTAAAAATCACTTTACTTTAATGGGCTTGTAAAAACCCACCTTTATCTTTTCTGTCTGTTTGCATTCTAGAGTGTTAGGAATCAGAGACAGGTAGTTAGTGCTCCCAGTGGTCGTCAATTATTAATGAAGACTATTGTGCAAATACCAGAGCAAAAAAAAAGTTGTAATGTCTTTATCCCTAGCCTGCAGCCATATTACTGAAGGCTATGATTGCATCAGAGTTCATAGCTAAGCATGGCTGTCTTGGTCGGACAATAGTTGGTTTGGAGCTCTCCCAGGAGCACCCTGGCATTATGAGTAGTCTCTGTTGATGATTCAGTAGTTAGAATTCTTTCTCAGTCAATACTGAACCAATGCTTTATCATAATGTTAGCTATATGCTGCTGGAAGCAATGTGATCTAAACCCAGATCTTGGCTACTTATGATCATTTGACATTCCGTTGCCTGTTTGCAAGAGTGGGGCCTACCTGCTAAGGGTTCTCCCCAAATTCCAGTTTGGGTTATTGCATTCAGCCTACCAAATTTCCCCCTTGAAGTCTGATCTGTAGAAGGCAGGCTTCTTTTCAGAGGATAAATCATATTATGTTAATGAATTCTCCCCTTTATCCCTCTGGACTCTTGAGAGCTTGTCATGGAAGGTTGCACTTGTAATGGTGACTCACAGAATATGTGAGTTCAAGCCAACAATCTACCAGGTGGGATCAACTCCATTCTGACTTTGTTTTAAAGACAGGCAGCTTTAGTCAGCTACTTTTGGGGAAAGGAAAGAGTTGCCCGTTTTGGCACATTTGTTAGATTTTTGAGGAGACTAGATTGCAGCGGCTTTTTAAATAATTTTAATCATTGAAAAAATATAAATATTTCCCATTATATTTATTTCCCTAGACTGAGAGCGGAGGTGCAAACTCTGCAACATCTAAGCATTTCTGTCCGTATTCATTTATATATTTAAAAATATATGTATTCCCCCTCTTCAATTCCAGACAGTAGAGCAACGTGCAAGTGTAAGCTTGGCATGTGCACCAATCCTATGACTGCACCATTGTAATGAAGATGAAATGACTGTAATGATGACCTTTCTGTGCCTTTGTCTATACTGTGCCCTTCTCTTTAACTGAACACCTTTCAAATGAACATGTTCTGAACTCTTGAACTGTTCATTCTGTTCACTGAGCTTATTGCTCAATCTGCAGTTTATCATTATGTGTCTCCAAAGACTTTGTGTTTCCTTATATTTGACATCTAGATGGAATTTTTCATAACCCCATACTAGTCATAAATTGGATTGTTAAGGGACTAAGTTAATTCTGTTTTTTATACTAACATCTGATTTTTAAAGCCCTAATGTAGAGAGTTTTCTTTTTTTTTGTTGCTCTCCAAACTACAAGAATGAAAAACTAAAATATATTATAAGATTCTGTATTGGTGGAAGTATTTATTTCAGCTCATTTCATTTGGAATAGTACCTATGAGGTACACTTGAAAAGTAGTTTGGTCATTTCCCCCCCCATATTATTATTTCTTCCCTTCTGCCTAAATAGCTGCTCTTAAGAATGACCCAAAGCAGTATGTTGCCAAATAAGTGGGGTAACAGTAAAAGTGAGAAGATTGTAGAAGAATGTATTCTTTCCCTGTCATGGGTAAAGGAAATAGGAAACATTATTTACCACTTGCAGAAAATTACTGGTATATGTTGGTCACATCCTAGATTTCGCTCCTTTTAGTGTAAGATATCAACACCGGCAGTTTATATCCTCTGTTCACCAGCCAGCATCTCCCATAAAAACACATAGTTCAATGCACTTTTAAAGGAGTGTTTCATGTTCTATGAGTGGTATAGTAGGTAATCACCTTGTTTTTTATTTGTTCATATAATTTTAAAGAGGCATTTGGAAGAAAACTAAGGACAACATTATACACTATAAAATGTGTGATGAATATAAATTCCATAAAGTCTAGTGTCCAGGAAATCATCATGTTGTTCTTGATTAAAATATTGCCAAGGTCTTCAAAATATCTTTATTAGTAAAGTACATCGGTGAATAACTGGAAGTTCCGTGGTTAAATGCTCTTTGGAATACCTATAGTGCAACAAAATATGGTGTGCCATAAATAACTTGCACATAATTTTTAGCTTCATTTCTGCAAAAAGGTTGAGACTTGTCAGACTGGTAATAGAAGATGAAAAATCTTGAGGTATTCTTTGACCTCCTTCATGACCCTGCCTCCCTAAACTCCACCAGTGACTTGAACTCTGACTTTGAGAACAGTGAGACATAATTCTTCATCCTCCTGTCATAAAAACCCCACATTCTAGTCTAGACACATTTTTTTCCTTTTGCCTATGGTTTGTCAACTAGCATACATAAAGGGTGAGGCTTTCAAAGGGTTAGGCTTTCAAAAACATGGTCTAACTATGTGTCCATTGAAGCATCGATGTCATTGGAAAAATTCCCGGTGAAGCCAACACTACGCATTTTTAAACATCTCACACACAAAACAATGAAATATAAGCCTTTTTAACATGCCTATATATATAAATTATAAATTAATATTTAAATTATATATATAAAAATAGCTCAACTTTCCAACATGAGCAGCGTTAATTGGAAATGCCAATATTAATTTTAAGTAATATTAACCATAAGATCAGTGAAGAAATCATTGGGAACAGCTATTAGTAAAGGGAAAAGCAAACAAATCAAACTATGTGAGGACAGGAAAACATTCCTCATTTGTCTCTTCCTCTGAAGCCATATCATCCATTGTTCTGAACCGTATTTGCAATATGTTGCATATACCATTTGTAAACAGTCATAAATTCTTGCCAGCACTTAAGAACAACACCCTACAATGCAAGAAAAACTGTATATACCAAGATGGTAAGAATAATTAGGCACATGGAAAAATTCTCACATGGAAAGAGATGGAAAGACTGGGATTGCTTACCTTAGAAAGAAAATGAATGAGAGTGGACATTATGAGGTTTCCAAAATCGTGACTGGTATAGAGATGATGAATTGCAAGTCTGTGCATCCTGTCTAGTAATACCTGGAATTGGAAGGTGGCAAATATAAAACTTCTAAAAGGAAAAACTTCCACAAAGTGTTCAGTTAGCCAGTGGAACTCATGGCCACGTGATATCATTAAAGTAAAGAATTTAGTCAGATTCATAACGGGATTAGACAATCAGAAAGATAACAAGAATATCCAGAGTAATAGTAAATAACTGAAAAAGTCACACATTCTTAGAAGCGATTTAATTCGTCATGTTTAAGGCATAAAACAAAGTCTAATTAATGGGTAATTAAGATTCCTTAAAATTTCTCCAAAGTAACTGGTGCTGGCCATGTTCAGAGACAGGATAGTGGTTTAGCTAGGGCACTGGTCTAAACAAATATGGCAAATTCCATCCTCCTTTGTTATAGTATTTATACCAATAACAGCTGATGTCTTTTCTGAAATGCTCCTTAATTCATAATAGTCTGCTGTCAATTTCCTGCAGGCCAGGGGATTATTATTGTTTGTATGAAGAAATTATTTCTCACACATACAAGCTTACATTAAGACATATGCTCTTCCATTCTAAAACAATAGGAGGCCTGTCATATTACTAATATGAAACTAACTGACATCAAGGCAGTGTTTTTACTGTTTACTACTTCCAGAGCAGCTTAATTTAGAGAACTGTGGAAAGTTTAATCAAACTCAAGCTTAGAAGTTAGTTTTGATTTGCAACAGAACACAGTGGGTGTTCACAGCATATGTTCTTGTTTAATCCTTCAAAGAGTTTTCAGGGAATAGTAGGCAGCATTTGATGAAATAATATAGCGAGACACTATTAACAATTTAAAATGATTTATATGGATGATTATAGTTTGTGCATTTGGACTCACTTAGTTTCTGTGAGCTAAATTGTGCCTCTTCCTGGGCAGGTACCTGAGGTTGGGAAGAGTGTGCAAAGAACTTCCCCTCTCTCTCTGACAGAGGAATGAGATACAATCTAGGCCCTTGCTAACATGCGATTTCTGTGATGTGGAAAGCTGTCCAGGAGGGATTTGATTAAGATCACAACTCATTTCACAGAGGCGAATATATATCAGCTAGATTACAATGTCTTTAGGTCACTATCCATTAATGGTCTATTCAAGCTAATAACCTGGAGATGAAGATCTCTGCCTCCGTACCAGTCCTATAAGCTATATAACTTCTAGGATTTTACATAAAGAACTACCCTTTATTATATCTACAATCAAACTGTTCAATATATTACTTTCACTTAGTGTCCCATTTTATATGCAGTTATTCAAAATATCCAAGTGTTACAGTTTCATTCTTTTCACTTTTGTCATCTCTTCGTTTCTCTCTGACTATGCAGAAAATCAGTGCATTCCTGTGATTATCTTATTATTTGTGTTATCATCCGTTCCAGCTGAAAGTTATTCATTTCCATCTACAGGTCCCCAGTAGGTACATTTTCCAAGAGCTTCTAATTTAATCATTTTCAGATCATCTTTTGAAAGTGAGGATTCAGTTTTCCCTCAAGATGTCCTCCTGTCTTAAGTAGCTATCAATATTATTATTTATTGTAGCACCCCTTAAGGTCTTAATCCTGATTGGAGCCCCATTGTGACTAGGGCTCTATACACAGAGAAAGATAGGAGACAATATCTGCCCAGAAGGGCTTGCTGATGAAGAGTAGGGAACTGTATTGTAACATACAAACAAATTAATATGGTGAAGAATTAGTCTAGCTTTGTTAGTTATATGTTTTGTTGATGTGTTTTGTTTTTGTTTTGATTGGGAATAGAAGTAGGATAAGGGATGTCTGGAAGAGAGGTTAGTGAGAACAGAGGAGTAGGAATAGGTAGCAGAGGGAAGACAGTCATGGTTCATCACCAGTCTAGATCAAATAGGTAGAATCGGATGGGCTAAGTTGTGAAGAGTCTTAAAGTTCAAGACAGGAGACTTGTGCTTGATGCAGAAATGAAGGCGAGGCTGGTGGAGGGACTGCAAGGACTCAAAGAGAGAATTGAAGTCAGAACGATGTGTCAAGAAGATGAATCTCAGCAACAGCATTTTGAATTGACTTGCGGAAACCAAGGGAAAAGAGCTAAATGAAGGATGATGACCCACCAAATGTGACACCGAAGCTCTGATCAGGCATGTACGCGAACCCTGAAAGGTAATGGAGGACAGGATTTCAAGAATTAGGGAGTGGTCAGTAGTATTAAAAGCTGCTGAGAAATCAAGGAGGATGGGGAGGATTTGGCCAGGATAAAGTGACTAGATACCTTGAGAGCAGTGACACTGGAGTATAGAGGCCATATTGCAGAGAATCTAAGACAGATGTGGAAGAAAGGGATTGATAGAAAGTGTCTGTTGTCATGTTTGAGGAATTTGGAGATGAAAGGAGAAGGCGGATTAGGTAATAAATTGTGAGTGGGGTGTTGTTTTTTAAGGTATGGAACGTCAAAGAATGCCTTTAGTGAGCAGGGAGGAACTTGATGAGACTAAGGTTGAAGAGAAAATTGGAAGAGGGGGCAAGGAAGGTTAGGAGACAGGAGAGGTTGCAGGAAAAGGGGAAGAGCCATGGGTGGGAGGAAGAAATCAGGCTGGAATTCTCCTTGAGTGTCTGGTGAGGAAGATGAGAGAGTACTAACAGTATGGGAAAAGACAAGGAGTATACCGAAGTCAGGCTTCCTCTTACTCAATGTTTTCTTTGAAGAAATCTGTAAGATCTTTCACAGGGACCTCAAAAGCTCACTAAATGTGCTCATCATGCTCATTTTCTTTCTCTCTGTTTCTCCAATAGCTTGATTCCCAGACTATTAATTGTTCTACTTGCACATTACAGCAGTCCCCACAGTTTTCGATCTCCATTTTATTCTGACTACTAAAATTCAAACCTGATACCTCCAAAATTAAATTGAGCAGTTCACTGGAGTGCACTCATACACGATTCACTCTAGGGAAGTGCTTCTCAACCTATTTACCATTGTGGGCCTTATCCAATGCTACCTGTATGGCCCTAAGGATGTCACATAGGCTGCAGCTGTGTGCTGATTGGGTTGCAAGCTGCTCTACAATAATCAGATACAAAACTCGGGACAGAGAAATACAATTACTAATGGCTCCTGGCACACAGACATTTATTTTTTTGTAGAAGGCTGCCTAGAATGTATGCATTTCAAAACCCTTTAACTTAAACATCTTCGGTATTTGGCATAAAAGCCCACCCCTCGCCCTGGCTCATTTTTAATTGTTTCAGTGCTCATTACATTTTTTACTCTTATTTATTTTATTTATCTTATGAGTGAGCTACTCATTTACAATATGTAGAGGGCAGGAGTTCTATGTTGAGAGAAATTGGCATAGCAATAGTGAAGCCAAAGCAGGGGATAGCGGAGAAAGGGGAGGTGTTAAGTAAGGGACTTGAATGGTGGTGAGAGTACTTAAGCCAACCTTTAGGCTGGAAATGAGTGGCATTGTGCTAACTTTGTACCATGCATGCATTCTGTTACACAATGGAAAACCCTAGCTGGCCTTTTAAGACTTTCTCAGTTTCTGTCAGTGGAGAGGTGCAAATG
The DNA here is from genome assembly GCA_007922155.1 of Mesoclemmys tuberculata. Classification (NCBI taxonomy): domain Eukaryota; kingdom Metazoa; phylum Chordata; order Testudines; family Chelidae; genus Mesoclemmys; species Mesoclemmys tuberculata. Next base: position 20,588,913 of record ML675631.1, read on the forward strand.
GGATGGAGTTGGAGCTAGACTCTGTCTTGCTAGTTTTCGTGTGCTTAAGCTTTCATCCGATCTGTTTGCTCCTCCAGTACATGGGACTATCTTTGCTTTTATGACCTGCTTTTAGTACTACGTGAATACTGGTAGGAGGATCCTTTCTACATCATTTAGAGGAAGCTGGTGTCTGATTGGTTCGTTAGTTTTGTAACCCTTTTCCCATCTCCTTGCATACAATTGCTGGGTCCCATTTGTGTCAGTTTGGTTTGTCTTTCATGGAACACTGTTGAGCTAGATCCTCCTCTACTGATCTGCACGGCTGCTCGAATGTATTTTTTTTCAACTAAATTATTTTGTGTAATAACTATAATGTTAATGGAACTGTATGTTATGGTTGAGTTAAGGTTTGTCAGTTCGAAAATAAATGTCTTGACTTCATTTCGACATTTGCCTTTCAGCATCACTCCGTTAAGCTGTCACACTAACTTCATTAACGTCACCATTTAATTGAACGATAATGTGAACTTTTTTTTTGTAGGAAATCTTTGCATATGACTGAATCATTTCAATCTAAAATTTCTACCAGTGTAATTCAAATCAGTTGAAACATTAAATGGTGTCCAAATCTGCTTTTTATAATGGAAATACTAAGTGACGGGTTGCAACTCATCCTTAAATATAGCAGTATTACTGATGCTACTATAATAAAAGTAGAAAAAGGTTTTCTTTAAATTTAGAATAAAGTGGGATAGTGAATCTTAGCTGCATCACAACTATGCACTGTGTGTGTAGCATTGAGATGTACTACATCTGTAATTGGGAAATGTTTCCATTATTAAAAGAGGGACAATGTAACCTCTATAAAACTGAAGAAGGAATTAAAATCTACACACTAATAGTTTTGCTGCCAGTCACAAATGGATTCATTCTTCATGTCTTGGATATGTACAGCTTATTTCAAAATAAATTCTGGGTAACATTCAACCTGATTGAATCTGCTGAAGCTCTGTTAATATATTTGTTCAACTCACTTGCACTCAAAAGCTTTTAGACAGAATATCACTTTTTCATATTATTCATGGTAATGTAATTCCCGCCTTTAATCTCTTCAGGGTTTCACATTAAGTCATGATATGCAGTTCAGGGGAATTTGGATCATCCATTAATCATAGTATCTGTACTTTTGTGTGTCTACTTTTTGTCCATCTCTTAAATCAGTCACTTGGTAATGGCAAAGCTATGAGGATACTCAAGCTTTTGATTGAGGAGGCCTTATTTATTAAACTCATCTTCTGTTACAATGTGTACAGACCAATGCAATACATTGTACATTGAAAACAAAGCTGTAACAAAATTAGCATGATCACTGAATATGATCCCTTTAACATTTCCTATGGAAAGCCAAGTATATTAAGTAAAGACCTATGTGCAGTTGAATAATTAGGTAGAGGCACCTGAACTAATATGAAGGACCACAAGTCAAAAATTCAAGTTCATGCTTCATGTAATTAAAGACCGTATCACGCATATACACAAGGGAGCCAAATTAAATTTTAATGACATCCTTAATTGTGGCATTTCCTAATTTTTGAGTGCTTGACTTTGCAACCTTAACATTCTTTTAACTTAGGGCATGAGTATGTATGTTTTAAAAATCTAATGGGGATGATGAGGGATAGAAGTTCCACTTATTGACACCCACATGGGTTATTAGTAGATTTGGAACTTCAGATCCACAGCACAGATATTTGTCATTTGAGTTGAGGGAGTAACCAAAAGCCGTAATAGTTGTCTTTCTCTATGCGAGCTAGCAACTAGAGGGGGGATGAGATTTGCAAGTCAGTTTTACGATTATTTGCTGACAGTAGACTACTGAGACTCAGCAATCTTGGGTTCCACTCCAGGTTCTTCATGGGACTGTGTCTTGGTGGTCACACATCCTTATTTTCCTCCTCCTCTGTAAGCCTGCTCCTTTTTGCCACCATCCCAGTCCTATATCTTCCCCAGCCCCCATCTGTTTGTCCCTGTACTAATCTCCAATCCCTGTGGGTTGTTCATTTCAGTCTCTATCTACTTGCCCAGCTGGTGCTAGTCTCCTCCTAGACCCAGTCCAGATCTTTTCTACCAGGCTCTTTCCCCCAGTCTAGTCCCTCCTCCACCCCCCTCTTTGCCCAGGTCTGGCTCTTGTCCTTTCTGCACTCAAGTCAGTTTGCCACCATACTCCCTGGGAATCAGCAGGGGAGTACGGAGCAGAGGAGAAACTTCTTCCCTGTGCTCATTTTCTGTGCCCTGGGTCTCAGCGACCTGCAGCTGGGAGGAGCAATTGCAGGGAGAGTCCTGTGTGGCTTCTGCCATCCTGGTCTGGAACAAACTAAATCTTCAGAGCATTTAGCTGCCATATTCTTACAAGTCTCTCATGAATTTATGTAAAGTGACATCTTCCAGAGGCTTATAACTTGGCCAAAATTGTGCAGATTTGCATGTGTCTCTCATAAAGGCAACTCTCTGCTCAACTTCAAGGCCCTGTTCCCAAGGGATTGAAACAGCTTCTCCACAAAACGCTTGTAAACATTTTATTTAACATTACAAAACAATGCATTTTCCCCTAATCTCCTTCTCGGAAATGGCTGAACCATTTTTCTGAAATTAAAAAAACCGAACAAAAAACAGTCTGTGGCAGTCTCCCCAACATGGCAAATACAAATGGTTAAAGTTTGGCAAAGTATGAGAAGCAGACTCCAGGGTCTGAATAAGGGAAGTGTGGGGCCACGTGAACGGCAGACAGTACTACTAACTCCACCTATAATAACAATTTTAATGTAAAAAGTGGGGGAAGTGATACTATCATTTTTTTTTACTGACAGTTCTTCACTTCTGGCATCCTTGAAGCATTACTGAGGTTGACATTTTGCACACCTACACTGGTTTGTTTTTCTAAGAGAATGATCAATGCTAAAAGTAAAAATAAACAAACAATTGGTACCTTGTTTTCAGGGTTATGGGTACTGGCAAATGGTATTTCCGCAGCAAAGTTTCTAATTGAGTCAAACTGCTAACATTTATGTTCAGTGTACGTTGTAGGTTGAGACCCAAAATTGCTCAAAGTTTAACCATCTATCATGTTGCTTGTGATATTTATGCACTGAAATAGGCCTAATGGTGAATCACTGTATTCTTTACTATATTAAATGAAAAATGTGCATCATACAGTTTTGTTCGTATGAGTGGGTAAGGATGTGGAGACACAATAGGAATGACAATTAGATACTAATCCCCCCCACGTTTCTATTGAAAGCAAAGCTATATGTAAATTTTGCTTTTGATTAGAGCTGGATTAGTTTAACCCCGGTTGTACAAATGGTTACAGATTTTTACTATTTAGACAAACAATTTCCCACTGTAAACTGTAACATGATTTATATGAATCCATCTGCCTCCATAAAGGCTTGCCCTCGAGCATCTGCATCTTCTATTGCCTCTGAATCATAATGAATAAGAACTGTGAGAGTTCTTTAAATCCACTAGCATGATTCTATTTATATTTTGATATAGTTTATTATAACATAAATCCACTTCCAATATTTACTGTTAGCCATGCAAGGAAATTAGCTTCTCTGCTTATTTTCTTGTACAGCTAATAGTAATCAAAAAAGCAACTGGTAGGTGCTGGTAATCCAAATGCATAGTGTACATGAGACAGCAGCATAATTCACCTGCTGAGTGTGTCTGATTAACATCATTTATAAACATTGCATGCGTGCACACACCTATCTGTCTGCCATGTATCTACACTTTAACACACAAAGCCAAATATTCTGTGCAAGTGCATTGACAGTGTGTTGTTCGGGGCAGATTTGGAATCCTTGGGTCTGATTCTAAGAAAAGTTAAAAACATAGAAACGTCAGAATGGCCATACTGGATCAGACTAATGGTTCATCTAGCCAATGTCCTCTATCTCACAGTGGCCAGTGCCAGATGCTTCAGAGGGAATTCACAGAAGAGGGCATTTTTGGGTGAACCCTCCCCTGTTCTCCAGTCCCAGTTTCTGGCTGTTGGAGATTTAGGGACACCTGGAGCATGGGGTTGCATCCCTGACCATCTTGGCTTATAAACATTGATGGACCTATCCTTCATGACCTTATCTAATACTTTTTGGAACACAGTTATACTTTTGGCTTTCATAACATCCCATGGCAACAAGTTCCACAGATTGACTATGCTTTGTGTGAAGAAATACTTCTTTATTTTAAACCTGCTGTCTATTAATTTTATTGGGTGACCTCTGGGTCTTGTGTTATGTGAAGGGAAATAACACTTCCCTATTCACTTTCTCCAGACCATTTATGATTTTATAGACTTCTGTCATATCCCCCCCCTTAGTTGTCTCTTAACTAAGATGAACAGTCCCAGTTTTAGTCTTTTTAATTTGTCCTCATACGGAAGCTGTTCCATACCCTTAATCGTTTTTGTTGCCTTCTCATCACCTTTTCAAATTCTAATATATCTTATCTGAGATGGGACGATTAGCACTATATGCAGCACTCAAGGTGTGACTCCCACAGATGGATTTATATAGTGTCATTATGATATTTACTGTTTTATCATCTATCCTTTTCCTAATGGTTACTAACATGCTGTTGGGTTTTTTGACTGGTGCTTCATATTGTGTGTGTGTTTTCAGAGAACTATCCATGATGACTCCAGGATCTTTTCTGAGTGATAACAGCGATTTTAGACCAATTTAGACCCCATCATTGGGGTATAGTTGGGATTATTTTTTCCAGCGTGCATTACTTCGCATTTCTCAATACTGAATTTCATCTGCCGACCAGTCACCCAGTTTAGTGAAATCCCTTTGTAACTCTGCAGTCTGCTTAATCATTGGCAATTTTGTATAATCTGCTAATTTTGCCATCTCACTGTTCCACCTTTTATGAATATGTTGAACAGCACTGGTCTTGTGGGGACACTGCTATTTACCTTTATCCATTGTGAACACTGACTGTTTTTATTTCTACCCTTTTTTTCCTATCGTTTAACAATTATTGATCCATTATAGGATCTTTCCTCTTCTCCCATGACTGTTTACTTTGCTTAAGAGTCTCTGCTGAGGGACTTTGTCAAAGGGCTTTCTGAAAGTCCTAATACATTATATGAACTGGATCACCTTTGTCCACGTGTTTGTTGACACCTTCAAAGAATTCTGATAGATTGGTGAGTGATTATTTTCCTTTGCAAAAAACATGTTGACTTTTCCCCAACATATGGTGTTTATGTGTCTGATAATTGTTTTCTTTACTATAGTTTTAGCCAATTTGCCTGGTAGTGAAGTCAGGCTTACCAGCTAATAACTGATAACTTGCCTTTGGAGCCATTTTTAAAAAATAAGCCCCACATTCATTAGTCATGAAATTGCACATAGAAATTATGCACCATTACCACAATGTAACGTGCAAAATAGAGTAGATGTGTGAGAAAATGACTTGCTATTTGCATGTGCATGCAGAAAGGTATGGGTAATTTACGCTTATATTGATAATTACATTGGATACAATTTGGAACTTTAGTACCTAAGTCATTTAGGGACATTTTGGAAATTTTAACCATTGAGCGTCATGTATGTTATAACTCATAATACCAATGTTATACCATAATAATAATGGATCAAGTGTACTGTGCATATTTAGGTTTTTCTCATGATGCCAAGCTAACCCTAATAATGAGACCCAAGTTAGTTAATGAAGTATGATCATTCTGTTTACCCAACTCATTCCCTTCCAAAATGTTTTTAAAGTAGCCTTGTAGAGTCATCATCATAATTTACTCTCCTGGATGCAGAATCTCATAGCTGTTTTTCCCACGGTGGCAATGAAAAAACATACTATTTTAATTAGGTTTTTTTTTTTAAATTCCCACCCAGGACAAGATGAACTGAAATGCTTATTTGTAAAAACAAAAACAAAAAAAATTTCAGATATCAAGACACAGACTATATCTCTGATATTACAAATACATTTAATAAATAATGAGTAAGGTAATCATGTGAATGAAAATGTTAAACCACACTTCAGTGAATTCCCTATATATTACATAGCTGAAAATAAATCCCATGTTACTCCTGGAAATAATATGCACCTAATATGCATGCAGTGAGAATCTCAAACCTCACTTTTCCAATGAACTTTTAGCAAGTAGGTTAGCTTATAATACAGAGAGCCTGGGATAAGATTAGTGAGAGGGTTCAGGACAGTACCTATGCCTTCCCCTTCACTCCTTCATTCTCAGCTATTTAAATCTCGATGAGAAAGATCTAAATAAGATGCTGGTGATTGCAGACATTTTATTTTTCCTCAGGCAAGGAGCTAAACAGGTCATGGCTCACAAAGTGGGCTTATGAACCTGACTGGCAAAGTACATTAAACTTTTTATTTTTGTTTTATATGCTTAAAGGTATCTGTTAGATGACTAAGGGTCCTTTAAGATCAAAGTTAAATCAGTATGATGCCCTTGATCTAAGTTTTCTTTCTTTTATATATATATATAATCTTTTTCAGTATACAATCCTTTTAAGACTATGAGCAAGCCAGCCCATTATCTTCTATCTCCCTGATGCTGAAGACCTTCAGGATTTCGCTTAGGGCAGTTCCCACAAAATCAACAGTGTTGGATATATTCCAAGAAGAGGTCCATAAGTAATTATGCAGAAAAGGGAAGGGCAGACTGGAAAGTCCAAAGCAAACTTTAGCAAGTAGAGAATTATCTTTGGAATTAAAATTCTATCACAAATTAGCAAAATTTCAAATATATCCATCTTGTAGTGATAACTTTAAAAGTATCCATTGTGAAAACACAGCTGCTAAAGGATTTTAAAGAATTAATCTTTTCCAGACAATCAAGGGTCAGTTCAAGGGATCTGGGTTAAAATCTTGGCTCTGCCATAGATTTCCTCTGTGTTCTTGGGCAAGTCAGTTTCCCCTATGTAAAATGGTTATAATACTTCCCTATCTCAAATGAATGTTGAGACTCAACTCATCAGCATTTTAAGTGATCATTATATCATATGATGATGAGCAACCTTTGAAAAGCTTATAAATACAACCTACAAATACATACATGGAAATATATAAAGGCAGCTTACAACTCCCTGTATCCACTAGAGTTTGTGGGATAAATAAACCAGACTTAAGTTCTGTTCATGCCTGCCATAAGAGACCTGGAGTAATTCCTTCCTTTCCAAACTCCATGCGGGTCTCCTAGTGAGCCTTCCGGGTACTTCTACAATGTGATAAAAGACCTGTGGCTCAACTGGCCCAGGTCAGCTGACCTTGGCTTGTATGACTATGAAATTGCAGTGTAGACATTTGCATTTGGGCTGGAGCGTGGGGTATGAAACCCTGCAAATGGGAAGGGTCTCAGAGTCCAGCCTAATCCCAAAAGTCCATACTCTCGTTTTGGAGCCTATGAACCTGAGTCAGCTGACCCATGCCATGCCATGGATCCTTTACCTCAGTGTAGACATATGCTCACTTATTCAGGCTTTGTTCAATGAGGAAAGGTTTGGCTCTAAATGACTCAAGGGACAAATTCATTTGTTTGTTTGTTTCTGTTTCTAGATTTGCATACTGCACACTCACTGTATTTCACTCTGTAAATTTACATGTAGAGATGAAGGTGCCTCTTTGCTACACTCCTATAAGTGTACACTCAGTAGAACAAAGTGTATTAGGTTGAACTCCCTGATTTCTATGATGTGTATTACAATACAGGTTTGATTTGTTCATGTGTATTTACATGCTCAGTGGGAGATGTTTAGTTTTACCGTGTGATTTTCAGTTTTAGTTAATATGCTTTGAAATTTTTTAATAGTAGCATCACAAAGTACCATGGTATTTTAAATTACATGATTCAATTATTGGACCAAAAATATTTTACTGAATAGAAAATATCAGTATCAAATCCCAGTAAAATTTGCTCTTTGGCTTGTCAGACAATGTCATAACTTTAAAATTTTGCATTTATAACTCTCTTAATCTCAGAGTGTTAACCAGTGACATTGTTTGAATGTGTCTTAATGTGTTTTATAATATACCCTACAGCATTATAATCAAGCCAATCAAAAAGTGTATTAGTGTGATGTTTTTTATGACAGTGAAGAGTGAAGAAATGGAAATGTAACATCCTATTATTATGAACTACACTCTGTATGAAGGAAATAACTGAAACCTTGTAAGTGGCCCCCATTATGGTTGATTTTTTTCTGTAAATCAAACAAATGAATATATGATGACACTTTACTGTACTTTCTAATAAAACATGAGAAAAATATTGGTTGTGGGAAACTATTTTGGGTAACGTCAGTAATTCTTTTCTATTACATTATCTGTGGCATCCTATTTTATCTAACTTTTGAGATTTACAACAGAATATTTGTAATTTGGCAATATAGTCTTGCTTATGAAATTCAAGGAACAGAGTTACCATGACAGTGAAGAAGAAGAAGAAGAAAAAAATGTACAGGAACACCACTCCATGAGCTAGAGGTCCAGCCAAACTATGGCTATTAATCATCACCGTCCATTATTTACTGAGGATTCATTCATTGTTCCATAAAGGTATCTAGAGGGTCAATTAGAGACAACAGACAGGATTTTTCAAAGACACAAGAGGGTCAATTAAGCCCTCCTTGTAATTTTCTGCTTTTACAGCAAATGCAAGCCTATCATGCAGCAGATACAAGGGAGTTTAGAAATAAACAGGGTGCTGCTTTGTATTTACTTATTTATTTTAAATGAAGTCAGTTGGCTGCTGGTAGCAAAGGGTTCGCTGTCAGGCCTTGGTCAAAGCAACTGGAGGATTTTAGCATTGCGAATGGTGAGGAGCAAAGTTCTTTTTAGGGTCAGGACACCCTAAGCAATCAGGGAATGTTTGAGATGAAATGGTCTGTTCCCGTCACAGAGGTGAATCATTTATCTCAGGGAGGGTCTTGACTACAGCTCTGCTTCTAAGAGCTGCTGTAATACAGCTATGAGGCATGTGAAATAAATTGTTACCTGTAATCATTTGAGGTAGATATCTGAAATGCTACATGAATGGTATGTTCAAATTTCATATAATGTTCTAGCTGAGATACATATGAACACCTCTTGTTAAAAAAAATTATACAGGTGTTCATTAAAGCTTAGAATAATTGTGCAGTGGTATCTTATGTACATATTTCATCCCAGAATCAAATAGGTACTGATTATTTAAGCTTCACATCATCTCTGATGTAGAAGCACAAAGACGTGAAATGACTTGATCAAAGTTACACGGTAGTTAGAGGCAGAATAGTATTAGGACAGTCCGGAACTGGGAACTCTGTCTCTTTCTTTTGCTACTAAGCATTCTTATTTATTTTCTCTTTGTCTGGAAATGTTCCTTCCAACAAGTCAAGATTTACACACTAACATGAATATTGGTTAACACTCATATGAGAATAACTGCACTCAAGTTGTTTCTTTTCCTGATTTTTGTTTTTAAATTGAGTTGGATGTTAATACCTGATGTGCTGTTCCATACTATGCGAAAACAATTTTTTTGAGGAAAAAAATTCCCCCGTACATTTTCATTTGATTATACCCTTACAGTTTTTTAGCTCTTTATGAAATCTATCTTAACTGAAAACAGTCTCCCTAATATGGCATATCAGTCTTTGTAAAGATTTTAATCTTTTAAAATGGGGTTTTACAATTTCTGAGGATTTGAAAGTCTCTTGTGAGAGTAAATCTCTGATTGTGCAGTATCGGTGTGATCCTTTCAGCCTCAAAGCCCCCTATTCTCTGTAGGCTTTCAGCAGAGAGTTCTAACTAATGACTTAGGGCCAAATTTTGCCCTTAGATGGAGGCATGCAACTCTCATTTATTCCAGTGGGAGTTGCATGCGCATATCAGAGAGCAGAGTTTGGCTTTTAGTGTGTGAAATTATAACACAAATGGACAAGAGAGCCTTCTGCACATTCATCTTACTGACCCCAAGCCTACAGGAACACTAATACTAATTTCACCCTTTTTTTCTTTCCCATTTTTTTCTCAATTTGTGCTATAGCTTGTAGATCACCCCAGTTCTCACTTGAATCTACCTCAAACAGCTAAGTCCTCAATATATATTGCTCTTGTGGTGTTTCTGAGAAAGTGACATTGAAACAATTAAGGTGTTTGGGTTTTTTTAAGTAATGGTGGTAACAGACACTTGGAAAGTGTTTTTTCCTGTCTTTGGGAGATTATGGTACAACAGTGATCTTGTTCATATTCTATAGGCATTTTATTTGTGGAGGCAAAAGATGATTAGGAACGTGTGTTGTGTGTGTATAATATACAATTGTGTGTGTGTATAATATACAGAAGTTGATGTATTTTTAAACATACTTTTGTATTTTCACAGTGTGGTGACCATTTTGGCTTACATACAAATGGAACAAATTTCACCTCACTCCATCACTGAGTCTCCCCCACCCCTGGGGCGGGCGGCCGGTGGGTGGTTTTACATTCAGCACTCTTTTTTAGGTTCTTGCCGTTGAGAGCAACCAGGTTTCATTTATGGGCAGAGGCTGTTGAAGTAGCTCATTCCTGGGTTCCCTTTGATGAAACTCTTCCTCAGCCAATGCTGCCCCAATTTCTTTTCTTTTTTCTTTTCTATTTCTTTTCTTTTTCTTTTTTCTTTCACCTCAGTGGCTGATGGTCCTAGGAAAGTGGCTGGTGTTGATTTATGCGGCTACAACCTCTCCCTGGAATTTCTCCTTCGGGGGTTGCACCACCCTGTTTTATTCCAATGAGCACCGGTGTAAACCCTGAGTGGATTTGGCCCAGCAATTCTAATTTGATATAACTGAAAATATGAATATGTGCCAGACCAGTAAAATCCCATGCCTAGATTTACAGTCATTGTCATAAGCTGAATGCTTAGGGTCAGCTGGGCTTCTCTTACAATGTGGCAAATGTGGTTTGCCTCATGCAGATCTTGTACAATACGTCAATGGAGGTGTGTCTTCTCTGGTGTTTGAGCTGACTTCCTTCCCTCAAAAATATGCTTATCAGGACACTGAGTACATACCTTGGAGGTTTCAGCCATATGTAGAATATCTGGGGGTAGTGATAGCCTATCCTTGCTATTTGTCAGACGACTTCTGTCCCGCACTTTTTTGGTTCAACACTGTTAGATGTACAGGTTTCAGGCATCTGCATTAGGTCAACCTTTGAGCTCTTTCTTGTCTCTTGAGCCTCCTAAGAGGTACCTTGTTCAGGCAAACACTTTTTGGTTTCATTTTTCTAACTGCTGCTTCTCTTAAAACCCACCAAATGGCTTCTGGGGCTCCACCTCCCATCTTCTGTCATACTCTGTCAAAGGGACCTATAGTCTTTTGTATATTGCATTTTAAACTAAACGTAATATCCCATTATTAACATGATAAATTGCCCGTTTTTTAACTAATCTGGTTGTGAAATTTTCTTATGAGTCCTTAGAAAACTGGCCAGTGGCAGTGTTATCTCTGAAAGAAGTTGTGTAATCAGTGCGATTACCTTTGGGAAATAAATCATAGTTTATAATTCAGAACATATAATTTGTAAATCATTTTGGCAGTATATTATTATGGCTGTTTTCTGTAGTGTAGGGGAATAACTGGCCTTATTATGCTTTGTTTTTTGGAATTAGCATCCTTAACCTAAAACTAGAGCTAAGCAAATAATCCATAATGAATTATTTATTTTACATAACATATCTATTTTCCTGCTTCTGGAATATCTACAAGCAGAAAGTAATCTCTTCAAATTTATTCATTATTCACATTTATTGGATGGATGTCTTTTGGAATTTTGTACTTTATAGATTGATCTCTACTATACAGAATTCTCTAACTCTCTAGCTTATTTGCAGTTGTTCCGGAAAGTCATGTGATATTGCTTTATTCCATTGCACGGGTGTGCCAGCACCTTCAGTGTCAAAACTAGCATGTACATATTGAAAAGTGATGTTGTATGGTCATGCTCATAGATGCAACTTCAGTGTTCAGTTTCTGCCAACTTTATTTATGATAAACTTGGTTACTTGAATGTTTGTAGTTTGCAGAATGTTGAACACAAAAGTGACATAGCTGCAAAACAAACAAATTATTTTAAAAGACTGAATTAATATTTGCAGAAATTTCCTTTTGCATGATTAACCAAGCAAGAAATCTGGTGGAGCTATAGACATAAGGCTGCAATGACACCTTTCTGAATAAAAAATGGCCATAAACTTCTCAAACTGGCAGAAAGATGCATTAAAACGTTGTGGTCGATATTAATGCACAGTGTGCCATCAAGCATGCATTGGAAAAAATAGGTGGCAATTAACAGCACATGTGCTGCCACAAGAAGCATGGTTAAATACATAATAGCAAGAATTCATCAAACAAGCATCACAGCAATGGAAGAAATACTAGAAATGTGTGTTACCCACTGCTAGGACAATAAGAGGAATGGCTAAGGTATATCACATATGTGCCATTTCTAAGCTCTTGCTATTACAGGGTTTTTCTGTGTAGACCTGGGTTTCCACATTTGAATCAGAGTTGGCTTAAGTCTTAGGGTATATATAACATGGCAAGTTTCCAAATAGTATAACTGAAGATGGCTTGCCATAATCTATACAAGTGTAGGGCAGAACGTCCTGATTTCTGAGGCAACCAGACTCATGCCACATGCCTCTGACACAAGTTATTTCATATCTCTGTGCTTACTTGGGCCATATATAAAATGGGGATAATAATGCATACCCACATTTTTATAATTCTTTCAGATCTACAGAAGAAAAAACGTTAGGCAAATGCAAACTCTTGTTAGCTACATTTTTCAAATGGGAATAATCAAGGCACAGAGAAGCTGAATTACTAATTCCTGGTTTAATTTAAATAGCATTCATTGTTAAACTCTGCTCATTGGTTCGTCCCAGTATGATAAACTGAGTTAGAAGAAATGTGATACAAAACATGTAAGAGATGTTTGAAAACAAGATGAAACCATTCACTAATTTAAAAAAGAAAATGAAATTATTTATGGGCCCCTGAAACACTTCCATAGCATGCACCGCATCTAAATGGAGACATTGGGCCACCTTCTCTATAGTTTACAATCACATGGACCATCTTCCTTCCCCTTCGCCATCAAATTACATTCACGCTACAGCTACACATCTTGATTACATGGCACATTAACATTAGGAAAGTGTTTAATGCCCTTTTAGCTGTTTTTTAATGTAATTTAGCAGATAAAAACCAGGAAGGGGAACCAGCAGCATTTGACTGGTCAGCTCTCTAAAGACCACAATTTGGAACCACTGCTTGAAATAGTTGGGTCAGGTAAAGGTTAAACTGCCCTGCTATAATTCTGTCTTACATATCACTAAGGTCACCGACAAGACCACTATATATGGCCAGATTCTGCCACCCTTATTCATACTGTGAAGTATGTTGCCCCTCAAGTAGCCCCCTGTGGGATTCCATGTGTAAGTGCTCACTGGTGGTTACACAGTCTCACCCATAGTGAATAATAATGGCAAAGAGCCATTAACAGTAGAGAGTGACAAAGTGTGGAAAGATCCATCAGCTCATCTTGTGTTTAATGAAACAGTAATGAACATCGTATTGCCCTTGTTTTCTGTCAGATTTTCCAGGTCTCCGTGAGGTTTATTAATGTTAGGGTGTAATGGAAAAATGTGTTGCTATGTTACATACTATAGCATCCATTCAGCATTCAAAGGATTGAAGACATTATTAGTCTTTGTCTTATTTACATACTGTACTTTGGTGTATGCTATGATAGCTGCACTTAGAGCACAATGGAGAGTGCAGTTATAAAATGTTTGTAGATTTCTGAAGTGCATATTAATGCATGTGACCAGATGGTTATCCAGCAAGCCACTTAACCAGAAGTTACAATTGAAAACACACTTGTGAGGTACGCGGACAGCACATATTAAAGATCTTGGAAATTGCTTGGATTCTTAAGAGATACATAGTACAAGGGAAGTGCTGCTTGACAGCTATATTGCATTGTCCTCCAGAATAGCTATGTTTGTGAACCCAGTCTATTCCTGCTATGTTTGTGGAACCTGAACTCATAGTTAGGATATTAATTAATTCTTTACTCCACTGTCATATTTCCATCATCACTGGATTGTGTGTCTTAACCATTGTATATCATCTGTTTAAAAAAAGGACTTCTAATTTCTTAAAAGCAAGAGGCAGCAAACTGTTAGGGTAAATGCCACAATATCAAATATTAGATTCAATAAACATATCAAGGTTTGTATTCCTCTTGCACTTTTAAAGTTTTAAGGGCCATCTGTGGACAAGCCTAATAACATCAGTACCATCATATTTTTTTCACTTGGTCTTTTTTTTTTTCTATTTATGTAAACAAATGAATAATCAAAGTCAGACCATCAAATATACCAAAAACCTGTACAGTGAGAGTCTCAAACCCTGTTTGTTAGGCTGAAAGACTCATTACAGGTAACATTATCTTCATGCAAATGAAGCTATGACTGGGAATTAGAAAGGGTTACTAAATGATGCTCTTGATACATCTGAAGAGCTATAAGGTTTGTGAGCAGTGTTGTAGAATGATGATAAAAGTCTTTGTATTTTGTATAAAGAATTAACATCCTAGTAGCAATGCTTCTTTTTCAGCATGTACAGCATCGGAAATTTCAGAGTTAATATCAAAATTGTGTATGTGATAGTGTCAATAAAATATTTGTCTTGGGTTTATTAATTTTGTAAACTGTAATTTTTTTCTCATTTTTATCCTTTTGGTTTACAGATAGCTTTGTTTAATAACCAAGTGGTTGGTATAGCTTTAATAAAGTATTAGTTCTCTATATATGTTTCAGTGGCAGTGTTCAGAAAGTTCGATAATTATAAATGATTCTTCTTAAAAAAAAAAGTGAAGAATTTCTTTTTTAAATTATCTTTTTCTGACAGCAGTTCTGTCAGTTTCTTGTATATAGTATGTGAAGTAATTTGCATAACATGTAAACTGCCAAATTTTGAAAATTGCCACGTTTAAAAAAGAACTACTGCTGTTGTCTGCGCCACACTGATTAATCATAGTCATGGACTGGAAATAACATTTGTATTAAACTTCCAGTGAGCAGGAAAATGGGCACTTCCTGTAATAACTGTACTAGTTCCATTAGTGAAAGTTCCCATTTAAAATGCTTGACTTTTCTATTCTGCTTCTTTTAAGCTGCCTTGCTGTTGTATATACACATGGATCACTACACTCTTTGTAGTTAATTGTATGTTTGTTCTTACATACATTTTCAGAGTAGATAAGTGTTCGCATACTGCAGTTTATTACAACGTGCCCCACCCAGTGTGTTGTGAAGAGGGAAGATGTATTGGGCTCACTCTTAGGCACAGGAATCCCTGTGCTCAGAACCCGCAGGATTTTGTGAACTGACTGCAGTTGTCCTGGTCCTGACCAAAAGGTATCCTATGGGAAGCCGCCATGAGGATGCCCAATTCTCTTCTTTCCCCAGAGGCAGAATCTAATCAGCCAGCACATCTAGTTTGTCATCTATAGATAGCCCTGGCATTGACTGGAAGTACTATTGCCATCTACCTGCTATTGTATAAGCGGTACAATACCAACAACCTATTAAAAATACATTTTGGAACTTAAAAATAACTATGTTCCAAAAAAACTTCTTAAATATGACAGTAGCAGAATTCCACTGCGTTGTGTCCTGTCTCAGCAACCTCCCAAGAGCATCCCTCTCTCTCCTCATCACTGTTTTTATCCTAATAACTCGTCAGAAGCAAGCTCCCCCACAGACCAGGCACACCAACACCAAGGGGCACCGGAGCCTGCCACAACAGGTGCAAATCCATTGCTACAATCATCATTACCCCCATATCACATCTTTCCAGATCCATGGGTCCTACACATACCTAACACAACATGTGGTAAACCTCATCCAGAGCATCAAATGCCCCAACAATGTGAGTGAAACCAGACAATCACTATACTTTTGAATGAACTCGCATAGAAAAATGATAAAACAGAAAAACACCTAATACCCAGGAGTGAACAGTGTTTACAAAACAGTCGCTCCACAGTGGATCTCTCTGTCTTCATCCTCAAAGAAAACTTGCATACCACCTTCAAAAGACAAGCCTAGGCACTTAAATTCTTAACTTTGCTAGATTCTAAAAATGGTGGACTCAACAGAGATGCTGGTTTTGTGGCTTATTACAACAATTTGTAACTACAAACCCTCCATGTCCTCTGACTGCAGAGGGTTTAATTGCTGACTTCATTTCAACTGGTCTTCTGCAACATATGCTACCCTCTTAAGTTTAAAAATCTGTCCTACCTTGTATTTAGCTGTGACATTCTGACTACTTTTTTCAGACCTGAAGAAGAGCTCTGTGCAGCTCAAAAGATTGTCTCTTCCACCATCAGAAGTTGATCCAATAAAAGATATTACCTCACCTACCATAGATGCTGAAAGTATGGGTGCTGGGGGTGTTGCTGCACCTCCTGGCTTGAAGTGGTTTCCATTATATACAGGGTTTACAGTTTGGTTCAGTGGCCCTCAGCACCCCCACCTTAAAAATTGTTCCAGCACCCATGTCATCCACCTTGTCTCTTTTATCTTATAAATATTAAAAATATATTTTTTCTCCCATTCTCTTAATAAGAAACCAGATTACCATAATTCATTTGGGATATCAATGTGTTTGTTATCAATATGTGCTATTTTGCTGCACTTATAAAAGTATGATTCCTAGATAAACACAGATAGAAATATTTTTAAACATGTACAAAAAATCAATTTTCATAAAGTTGCATCTTTTTACCTTTCTATACATACAACAGACTATATTAAAAGAGAGATTACTTTTTACTCTGCAGAGTAAAATGCAAACACAAAATTATTTTTTTCCTTTTCAGTGTATGCAATGGATTATCATTTATTTATGAGACTTTTTTTAATCTAGAATATATGGAAATATTTTCTTGATGTACAATGTAATATTGAATTGGGAATGTTGTCTGACAGTTTGCTTCTTACAGTTGCATTGAATGATTCTACTGTATGAATTTTTTAAAGAGGCTTCAATATGCTCTGCATTTGAAAGGAAGGAAGTAATCAGAGTAATCTTGAAGAATCTCATAAATGCACTTCCTTCTATCTAGTTGTACTTCAAACAAACTCTTCTGCAGGAAAGGCTGCCTTAGTGATTTTTAACATCTGGCTAAATGTCCAGTTATTTTGCGGTTACCCACAATACATATCTGTGTGCAGTTCATCACTGCAGCCAAAGTACATTTTCAGTCATCCATTTCTAATGCTGTTTTGTCCTGCTGAGGTCATTGCTCCAACATACCCAGTGCTGAGACACAATTTCTAATATCAGCTGTGCTGTGAAAATCTGATGAAAATAGTGGAGTTACTCCATATTTAGACAGTGTGACTGAAATCTGCAACCATCCCAAATGTCTTGGCCCACTTCATGGGGGCAAAATAATTCTTCACTCACTCTCTCACACACACACACACACCCCCAATTACCCTTGTATGAGGCTAGGAGCATCTTCAGAGGGGGAGGGGACAAATCTTGTTTGGGAACAGCAGAAGCAGTGTTTGCTTGCCCTCTCCTTTCCACAACCCCTTCACCTCTGACAAATAGGGACTATTGCTTCACTCTATCCACTTCCTTCTCCCCTACCAAGTTTCTTCTGATGGATGATTTGCAAGGGAGAGGTCACATGCTACTTGTGGGACTCATCCCACTCTCTGCTTGAGCCATTGAGTAGAGTAGAGGGGATGGGATGGAACTAGATGATAGGTTCCCATCTGGTGTGCGTAATGGGGGGAGCACTAAAGATTGCTCTCCATGCGGAGTAGCCATTGATAGTTGCTGACAGCTAGTTTTTAGGGAATGGAAAGTATTTTACCCATAAGGCAAAACTGACAAATTGTGGGGGGAGTTTCATCTTCCACTTGGCATCCAGGTAGAATAACCAGATGTTCTTCTTTTATAAGGACAGTCTCGATATTTGGGACTCTGTCTTATATAGGTGCCTATTACCTCCCACTCCCTGTCCCGATTTTTCATGTTTGCCATTTGGTCACCCTACATCCAGGAGAGGTGAGCACATGCGTACGTGTGTGTATGTGAAAATTACAATTGTAAGTTTGGCAAAAATACATCCTCAGAGCCATATGTTCTCTTGGCTGTCTCAGCCCATCTCTTAATTAACAAATCTTATGAAAGAATACATGAGATAAGTGGAGCAGAGTAGTGGCCCACTCAAAACTAAGAAGCACCCTGTAAACCATGGGTGTTATCAGAGATCAGGAGCCAGCCATCCTGATGATGTTACCAAAGACCAAATATCATGCTGGCCCTTTAAAAAATGGGCAATTAGCCAAAATGAAGGACACCGCAAATGATGCAGAAATAATTTCTTTAGGGTAAGTACATTTCTCTACAACATTAGTTTTATAATTCAGTTGTTCCGATGTTAGTAAATTACCGTAACAGTGTGACACCAGCCAATGTCCATGGGATATAAAAAGTTTACATGAAAACATTTGATACTTATGTGTAGTAGAGAAAGAACTTTGAAAGTATGAAGCCAAATAGGAGGAAATAAAGGTCTCGGTGTGTGTGTGTATGTATACGTACAACTTTATCTAAATTCAGGTATATAAGAGAGAAGAATATGGGACATCATATACATCAACTGCCATCTCCTTTTTCTTCTCTGAAAAATGTATCTGTGCACTAATGATTACAGTGTGAATCTTTAGGAGAAAATAAGTTATTTTCCTCCTGCAGACAAATATGGTAAAAGGAAGCCGTTCTAAGGGATGAATCTTTTCAGTGCTGGGGCCATTTCTACCTCTGTGTTTGTTTAGTGCCCTGATCAGGATCTTTGAGAATATGTTCATTCTCTGCTCTCTGTGGTATCCCCCTTTATTCCATTCAGGAATCAGTTATGCTACCCTTGCTTACATTGAGTAGAATCTTCTTATTTATGATTTGTATTACTGTAGCACATTGGAATCCCAGTCATGGATCAGGACTCTATAGTTCTAGGCAAGTGATGCTATTTATGGAGTAAGAAACATGGAAATTCCCATGATGGATGTGACACAAGCTCCATTGAGTTCAGTATCCAGTCTCTGATGCTGGCCAGCACTAGATGCGTCAGAGAGGAAGGTTTAAGAACCTTGCAGGAGACAGATCTGGTATGATCTGTTGCTCCACATTAGGTTCATGCTGATCTTAAATAGCGATTGGCTTAAGCTCTGAAGCATGAGGTGCTATATCACATGAACAAGGGTGTCAGCATTGGGCCGTCAGGGCTCCATCAAGCCTGCTAGGCATAGGCTTGTATTGGAGGCATGTAGCATGCCTAAAGAGATTTCCCTACACCTACAGGAGTTCCCTTTGTGGGTTACAGCCTGGTAGGCTGCTAGTCCCTCTCTGTGGTCAATGCTGGGGGACAGGACTATAGCCTCACTTCATCCCACCTGCTTTGGGGCACTGTACCTTCCAGTGGGAGCAGAGACAAGGCAGTCCATTGCCCCTTTGAGCACAGGGAATGTATGCAATTCTATCTGGTCCTCATCTGGTTGTTGCAAAGGATGGGGTGTTCTTTACACCTCAACCCACACAGTATGGTCCACCCATATAAGGGTGGAAACATGATTTTCATTGACTAGCCTGTGACACAGTGGCTAGTTCACTCTGATCAGCAATGTCTTATAAGTCACATGGGGCACTCAGGTTTTATATTTTCAGGTAAGTCACAGTGGGCCTAGGTTTCAAATTTCAAACCCACAACTGAATAACCACCTATTTGCTAAATGCTGTCCTCTACATTTGTACTTTGTTGCCTGAGATGAGTTAAGGATACCAAAGTATGGATTTTGGATTCCAAGTTTTAAAATTGGATCCACAAAAATCAGCCTTGCACAAGATACACAAGCCGGATTAGGGAGGGGAAATCTGAAAGTGAGATCCATAGTATGATAGACTTATGTAATTATATTTGGGGTTTTTTTAATGTTTAGATTGCTCAGACTGTTGTAATAAAATGTTTTGCTATATTTAGTATTCTGTTCATAGTAAGCAAAAAGCTATTTGTAAAAAAAAAAAAAAAGGTACATATGGTCATCTGAGCTAATTGCTAAAATGACACTACATTAATTAGATAATTAAAGACTGTGAACATGTGGCTATTGTATTCATTGGGCTTTAAGCCAACACTTTCTATAGCTGGGAAAATTTGTGTTAACATAATTCAGAATTCAATTGCTGTACCCTTTTTCATATGAAAAGATATGCAGAATGGGTCTTAAATCTGGATTAGAAAAACCTGTAACTGCTATTATTTTAAGTGCGTTTTAAACAGCTTTACACTATTCCACTGTATTTGTAGTTTAACCCTTTGCACTGATGGCAGCTTTGCTTTTCTAGCGTCCATCTCGCAAATTAATAGTATTGATTTTTTTAGATTTATTGTTAGCATTTTGGAAAGCATTCTGTAAGTGTGGATGCTTTATAACATGAAACCTAGTGCTCTCTTGTTTACTTTGAAGAGGATGAATGTTGGCATGCAGTTTGAAAAAGTTTGTAATATCAGTAAATTGTCTATGTGCTCTACCTTTACTTATCAAGGTTATTTGTCAGCAAAATTATCCCTTGTAACTGTGGGTCTGTATCTGTGGATGAGAGCATTTCATGGAAAGATTTTACCCATACCAACTAGTAGCGTAAGTTGATTTTATGTCCTTTTATTTTATAAAGTTTTGCTTATCATGTTTGTACTCAATTTGAAATTTAAATTTGTGGTATGAAGATGACCTTAAAGTGACTGACCCCCAAATCTAATGACTCCAGGCTCCCATGAAAATTGACAAATATGTCAGGTCTATCTTTAAGTATCAAAACATTGTTTTAAATATTTCCTTTGCGGGCAATGCAAGGATAACTCTTAGGTTAGTTCTTATGTCTCTAAGGCTAGACTGCTTTGCTGGTAGCAGTGGTGTGTGTGTACTGTCCTACAATGTTCTTACTGCTTTACTCTGCATAATTTGTTTTATAAGAGTAGGAAATAGTCTGGGTGAGTCAGTTGATTGGTTTTGTCTGTGCGAAAAGGTCACAAATGGTCAATACATGGTCAAAGAATGTCAGACATGCAGATCAGATTAGATCAATCTTTTAATATATGGCTATTCTTTGATTTACTTTATGCTTATCATCTTTTTGCCTTTCTGTTTCTCTGAAGTCAGTTGAAAGAGTTAATTAAGGATAGGAATGTCAAGTGATTGAGGAAGAAAGTAATATGGAAGTCCTTTTTCTGACAAGCAACAAGTCATAGTTAGGGTTAATTTGTGTGCATTGGTTTTATTCAGAAAGGATTGTCATACTTCAAGAATCACTAGGTTTCTGGTGGAAATACTCACTAGATGATATCGTTAGCTGTGAGTTTTATTTTCCATCTTTAGGAACCTTGAGTTAATATTTTTCTTTTTAAAATATTGTTGAAATAAATAAATAAATAAATATCACAGGAAAGGAGCAAATGTTAAACTACTGCGATAGGCTTTACGCTCCAGCAATACTCAGTTTGGATGCAACGCTGTATCAGGGTGAAGAATGTTAATGTAGATGTCTCATCAGGAGAGAGATTTAGGCCTGGTCTACACTTACCATGAAATTCAGCGGCAGTTGACAGGAGATACACAAGTTATGTAGAGTAGCTTGCATATCTCCCGTCGACTTCATTTCTGGTTTTGTCTCGTTTTAAGCTCCGGCACCAAATTGAAGTGTGGTTTTAAAATCACGGTACATTGATAAATTCACTCTCTGAGGAATGTTTATAGTGCCATGGTTTTCAGGGGCACTGCTTGTTTAAACTGCGCAGAAGCCTAGTTGTATAAATTCCTTTATCAGGCTATGGAAATTAATGTCTTACCACGACTCAAATGTAATTCAGCATGTGACCCACCAAGGGGAGCTGTAGATTAGTGTGGACAGCTCCGTGGTTTCATAAACCAGAAATTCTCAAACAAGGACTGCATTCTCTTGAAGATCTATTTTGGTACATTTCTGAATTTTCACAGCAATTTTTTCAGGTTGACATAAAAGCATTTAATTGGGGATAAGGGTTGATGGGCAGGAGGGTCCTACTTATCTTTGCCACCAAAATAAAGACATCAGAATTTATAACGGCTGTGCTGGTTCTGTGACGAGTTAAAAGAGCATCAGTATCTCCATGTGTGATGTCAGTGCATCTGGTGCTGGATAATCTGGTACAGAAGTCAATGAATTTAATGCAGTATTGGTAATCCAAAGGGTTTGGAGTTAAGTGCTTTTGACATGCAGAATCAAGAGTCAAGGACAAAGCAGACTTTAAATATTCTTTCTGCGGAGCCTGCTATAGATGTAATTGAATACCTCACGTGAAGCATCTTATCAGAAGTAAAGCTGGTTAGTATCTCATCACCAAACAGAGAGGTTTAGGGTGTCTTCTCCATACAAGTGTTCTTTTGACATTGTGGAAAGTCATTTGAAGTCCCAGATAGTTCATAATAGAAATGCTGCCAGGAATGCATCTGTATAATATAGGATGAATTCTGCATTAGCCACGTTACCCCATGATATAGGAGCTTGTAGTCCTCCTAGTGTTTTAATAGTTAATGCCAGAGCAGCTAAGTTAAAAACAACAGGGAATTGAAAGAAGTTGTATAAAAGGGAATCAGGAGAGGAAAAAAATCCGTGAATGTTTATATTGCTGGATCCCAATGGTTAGGAACACAAGTATCCCAATTCACATTGTTCTTGTATATGCCCTTAAGGAATGTACTGAGATACCAAGATGCCACAGAGTTCATTTCTAAGACAATTGCTGTGGTTGCAAGGAATTGTGGGAAGGGAGAAGTCTTAATGTAATACTTTCAAATAACTGTAATCAGAGTTGTTGCCAACCTGTGATTATTCTGCGAGTCTCATAATTTTGGGTGTTTTTATTAAGCCCCAGTTCCTGTAGACATGCGATTGTGGGGGAATCTCAGCTTGCATTTAAAATAAGTTTCTTGTCCTCATGATTGTGGAGAAAATCTTGAAAACGTGAGCCTTAATGGCTGAAAAGCAGAAGATTAATAAAATTAAATACATTAAATATAAAATATAATGATTTTAAGCAAATTTTGTTATTATTTTGGGTCCTGGCTTATGATTTTTGAATGGTTGGGGTTGGTAATATTGCTGCCATATTGGAAGGTCAAGGAATGATTATTTGATCCTTTGAACATAATTGTTTTCCTTAGTCAACTGAAGTCCATAGGGTGGAAGTACACATATCTCAGTTTGGGAGATGCTGAGCCATATTTTAATTTTTCTACCCACACAATGCATGTGTCTTAATAACCTGCTTTTGCAGTTTTTTTTGGAGATTTACATGATTAGTAGTTTCAGTATCTGATTCAATACTTTTTTGTATGTGATATAAAATGTGCAGTAGGTTAGTTTTCACTCATCCCCTAAATAGAAAAATTGGGATTGCCCGACAAGACTAGGACCAGTTTCTGATCTCATATACACAATGTAATCCAGTGCAACACCATGGTCTTAGTGGAGTTAGTCTTGTTTTACACATGTATGGTGGAGGTTCAGATAGAGCATTAGGTCATGGATCATCTAAATAGGCATCCCATCTTCATGATGGATAGGTGAAAAATCTCCATCTAATTGTGTATTACTATGCTTTTGGGTCCACATTAGTTGTTGAGCTGCTTTCTGAGCTCACATGCTGATTAATTTGTGTCTCAAAGCATGACGACTGAAAACGCTTGTCATTGTTTGTTAGTTAAATTAGCTCCAGATGCCATTCCTATATGTATAATATCCTTAGTAAAAACAGAAAGAGTTGACTCCCATAGTAAAAAAGATCAGATAATCTTAGCGGGACAGCTTTTCAGCCTCGCCTCAACTGCACCTCCAATTTTGCAAGTGCAAATCATTTTCGGTTACTTAGGGTAGATGTTAAAATACTGATTTATGGACAGAATAAGAGTCACAAAAACAGAAGTCATTTCTGAAATCTGCCTGATAGCTGCAAGTGTTAACAATATTGATGCATGTAGCGTTGTTGTTGTCATGTTGGTCCCAGGCCTAGAGAGACAGGTGAGTGAGGTTGGTCCAATAAAATATATCATCTCACCCACCTTATCTCAACAATACTGATGATCTTTCTGGGAGACTGAAGGAGGAAGACTTTCAGATCAGTGCTGTATAAAACTGTACCGTGACTGATATCTTAAATTGTCCCAAGTAGGTGAAAGGTTTCAGATGGCCATTTTCAACCTAAGAAACATATTCAAAATTGTCACTGAAAACCTAAATATGCTTAATCCTGACTCAGTGTGGGGGGATGGAGTAGATGACCTCTCAAGGTCCCTTTCTGCCCTACATTTGTATGATTCTGTGAAAATAGTGCAGAATAGGGTCGAAGAAATGATGCGATCTGATTCTGTTTCGGCTAAAGGAAAACAAGAGCTACGTAGTCAAATGTGACCCAGACTCGCCAGTAGTAAAGGTACAACGCAGAACTGACTAATAAGGCTGTGTAGTGTGCCTGTTGCTTTCTGCAAGAATTGCAGGGAGAAGCTGTATTTTGTATAGCTTGATTTTACTTTTCTCTGTCATTAATTGTATGTATTTTTCTGAATTTTTCTTATCAAGAAATAGGATCTGATTGTAAAAACAGAGCTGGAGAGCTGAGAGTAACCAACTAAACTGACTTTCTGTCTCTTTCTATAAAGCCATTTACTGCCATTTATAAAGCTTTGAAACATGCCCCAATCCCTCCCAGAATAAGAAAGTTTGTTAAAATGAAGGCTTAGTTATTTATTTAATTTTAATTGTTATTTTACTTGAAGTTTATCTCCCACAGCCCATTTCATGTGTATAAAAACTATTGAAATAATATCTTGGTTAGTAGTGTAAAACCAAATCTCTGGCAACAGGATCACCAACTCCAAGTAGTGTAACAAATAGGCTAACTTAAAAATTATATTAGCCTTCAAATATATAGTCACAGAGAACATCACCTAGGAATTTTAGAAACAAAAATGTGAAGACTTCAGTAGCATGGTTGTTGATTTTACTGGATAGACAACGATTCTTTAAAAATATTTACTGCATACTTTGATTGTGTTGCATCATTTGGAAAAATCTAGTAAAATGGAAAAAGCATAACTCTCATATAAACAAATCTTCTAACCACTATCATGCACACTTTTTCATTATCTTTTCCATTCATAATTGATTCTAAACTTACATGAATCTTTCAAAGTAAGTATCTTATTGATTATACCGGAAGCAAGTTGTAAAATAGAGAAAGAAAGAGATCCTGGAGTCATTGTGGATAGTTCTCTGAAAACATCCACTCAGTGTGCAGTGGCAGTCAAAAATGCTAACAGAATGTTGGGAATCATTAGAAAATGGATAGATAATAAGACAGAAAATATCATATTGCCTCTTTATAAATCCACGGTGCACCCACATCTTGAATACTGCATGCAGATCTGATCACCCCATCTCAAAAAAGAGATGTATTGGAATTGGAAAAGGTACAGAAAAGGGCAACTAAATGATTAGGGGTATGGAAAAGCTTCCATATGAGAAAGATTAATAAGGCTGGGACTTTTCATCTAGGAAAAGAGATGACTAAGGGGGAACATGATGGTGTGGCGAAAGTAAATAAGGAAGTGTTATTTACTCCTTCTCATAACACAAAAACCAGGATCACAAATTAAATTAATAGGCAGCAGGTTTAAAATGAACAAAAGGAAGTATTTATTCATACAACACACAGTGAGCCTGTGGAACTTCTTGCCACAGGATGTTGTGAAAGGCCAAGACTATAACGGGATTTAGAAAAGAACTAGACAATGGAGGTTAGGTTCATCAATGACTATTAGCCAGGATAGACAGGGATTGCTATTTGCTAGAGGTTGGGAATGGTCGATGGGATGGATCATTTAATAATTACCTGTTCTATTCATTCCCTCTGAAGCATTGGCTACTGTCAGAAGACAGGATACTGGGATTGATAGACCTTTGCTCTGCCCAGTATGACCATTCTTATGTTCTTCTTATAAGATTTTCTCTCTCTCTCTCTCTTTACTGTAAACAGAGATGCTGATCAGATAAAATACTTTCCCCCCCTTTCGTATATTGTGAAATTTGTAAACTATTATATATTGAAAGTAATGAGAGGAAAATGGCACACATGCAGAAGGGTATTTATTATGGATAAGATCTTGTCTTAATGTAGTTTGAAATGGACAATTTTATCTTCATGCAAAATGTGGGGCTCTGGTATTGAATTGTATTACAAAACTTGTGCCACAGCCTCTTGATAGTAAAAATGCAAAGTATTCTAATGAATAGCAAATTCATTGCTGTCAGAAGCCATTACATTTATTAAGTTATAGCCATTTTTTACTTTTGCTTGCATGCAGTCTAAATGAGATACAATTTCTCCTTAGAAAAACGATAGTGGTGGTTCTGAAGGATTTGAACCAGTATTTTCCAGCGAATAGTTTAGTTAATATACATACAATGTTAATAAAAATAGAGTTCAATAAATAAGTATTAAAATAGCTGTAATTATTTTTTATTTAATCATTATGCAATTGCTACATTCTTCACTTTCCCACAATTCAGCCTTCTTTTGCTTTGAGAAGCGTTTTTTAGTTTATCTCTGAATGCTGGGAGTTCAGAACTAGGAGCCCCTAAAACGTTGAAGGCCTAGATGTCCATAGATGATATACTAATGGTAAGTCTTAGAGGTAGAAGTAAGCAAAACTTGTGTTTGTTGTGAAATTGTTACATTCTCTGTTTCTCTCAGCAAGCCATCTCTATGACCCGTGTGTGGAAATATGTGAAAATCCACAGAAATTAACATAAAAGAGCTATTTAGGGAGCTGCTGTTATGAACTCTGAGCCAGATCCCTAAATCTAGCTGAAGTATGTTTCTCACAGAACCTGGAATGGTGGAGAAAAATGTGGCTTAAAGCCACCTTTCTTCTCCCCTCATTCTCAGCCCAGCTGGGTGTCAAATTCATCATCAGTGTAACTGAAAGCTGCCCTTAGGCTTCACTAGGTAGGGATTGAATTTGGCCACTGCCTCAGCTTGCTCAAAAATGCTCCCTTTGTCTATGGGATGGGTTGGAGGAGCAGTTGGCTTGGAGTTGGTTAAATCAACTTTGTGTCATCCAATGATCCCCGTATGCCAAGCTGCACAAAGGGGAGAGAACCATACTCCAGCATCTGAACCAGTTTTGTTTGGTTGTGAGAACGTTCAGAATGTGTCTGTTAGCAAGGTGCCGAGGGATGGCTGCCTAGAGAAGGCATCACTAATCATCTTTATAATGAAATGTGGTGATCTCTTCTCAGGGAAGTTTCCATGACCCTACTTCTGTATAGCCTGTCTTCTATGATAATAAATGTTGCTGAACATAAGGGTGATGATTAGTGTGAGAGCCTAGTGAAATATGAACTTTGGCGACATATATTGAAGAATTTTGATGTCTGACATTGATGCCAGTGGAACTACTGCATTTACACTGGTGTAAGTGAGAGGACTTTAGTCCAAACCATGTCTCATAAAAGGAGTAACTGATATGGCAATTTTCTGGAATATTTTGGTCAAACCTTACTGAATTAAATTTAAGTATTTTAGGATTTCATTGTAATAAAAAGGCAAATGTTTATGTACTAATGTGGGATTGTGTGTAACGTCTCTATTAGGAAAACATGACTAATGTAAATCCTGGAAAGTGTTATGCGCTTCAAAGGACTAGACAAGAATGAACTTTTAAAGTTAAGTGGGTTTCCCAGAAAATCTTTAGGGGAAGGTGTATGCAAATAGACCCCTTCTCGTTATGCAAGAACTCAGTCTTTTGAATCTTCATCCTGACAAGGGGATCTTTGTCTGCTGATCTCCTGTTACATGAGGACAAGCTCAGAGGTTTAAACTATATAAAGGAGTTATTCTCAGATTCATGGGGGCTGTTCTTCTGGAGCAAATAATATTATGAGCTTATAATCATAGAAAAACCCTTGTATGGGGTTTGAAGGACTGACTTCTACCAGAAACATTGTTGAGTTGGTGTGATCTCTGGTAAGCTTATTAGCATGTGTGTAGGTTCTTTTATTGTTTGAATATGTTTTCTTTGTAATGCTTCCACCTTAAGAAAAAATATGTTTGCTTAGGAAAAGCTGTGTGTTACTTCATAACTGTACGCAATTAAGCCGTTGATAGCCTGTGAGGAGTAAGCAGAGCGGGCCTGCTTAAGCAGTCTGACTTGCTTGTGAACTCACAGTGGTATAATCAGGAAACTGTGCGTCCTGGAAAAACCCTGGCCAGGAGTGAGAGAGTGTTGCACATCTCCACCCTAGAGAAGTGATGGCTGAGGAGTCGGGAGCCTAGAGTGAGCGTCCTTGCTGGAGCATGAGGGGCAAATACAAATACAGTTTCTCTGAACTGTGACAGAGGAGAGCCCTTTTATTTTTGCCTCTTGTTTTTTCTTTCTCCTTTGTCCATGATTCACTTACAGATTTTTATAAGAAAATCCAAAAGCTGCACCAATCTGTTGTAGACAGTGTGGAATCTTAGGGCAGAAGGAATGCAGTCACGAGAAAAGTTATCAAAGTCACAGCAAAGAACAGCTGCAGAAGGGGAGAAAGAAAAGGGGGCGAGGATGGGCTGGAGGGAGAAGGGAGCCATGTATTATGTGAAGTAAAAACGAGGACAACTGAGAGCTATGCTTTGAATGCTGTTCCTGGGGGTGCTTTATCATCTTCACATGAAGGTAAATCAAAGCAAGGGCAGATTACTCTGTAAATGAAGTGGGGATATTATTTCTTCATATGGTATATTTAAGCTGTTTTTGTCATAGTGACAGATCAGGGGCTGTAAGGCATGTCATTTAGCAGTCACAATCCAACATTTTCGCAGATAGATTTGCCATACTCGGCAGGTCCCTGATGCAGAAGATTATTCCATTGGGGGCAGCTTTTGTGTAATAAAAGCTGCTAGGTTATACAACAACCTTGCCATAAATTGACAAGACGTGAGGAAAGGTACCTGGCCTCCTTTAACATATTCAGACACCTGTTGCTTTTACCCCCCCGCATGGATTTGAAAAATAACAGTCAGGAATTTGGAAGTCTTTAGCACTTGGTTCTGGCTGTGACACAGGCGGTAATTGGAACTCACTTTTTATTAGAGATATTTATAGTGGAATCAACTAGGGTTGAGGGCAAAATAGAAAAACAGAATGAAAGCAAGAAGTGCAGAAATTTTCAGAGAATTACCAGTTTTCTTGATTGCGAGCACATGGGAACACTGGCGTGCAGTGTACCCAATTCTGATGTTATTGGCTATAATTTCTGCCTTGTTTATACTGCCAGAGGCTGTCGGTCACTCTTCATTCATTCAGACTTGCAATTCTGTCCATGCGGTTCTCCCAGTCTGTTCACTCTTTCTTAATACAGCAGACGATGCCAGGTTCCCTGTGTGCCCACGGTTAAAGTGGAAAATAAAAGCCCTTTAGCAAAGCCTTAGGCTCTGAGAGGACCTCCGTTTATTATGAACTTTGGTCATGGTTTCTTGGAAAATCTTCCATTAGTCATTTGCTGAAATCTCAGTTTATGTCACAGTCAAAGGACAAAAGATACCAAGTAATTAGGTAATAAGTGTTGATTGCGGTGATCATACATTTGGATATTATTCATCTTTCATGAATGTAAATAATATTCCACTCATTGGATCATAGATGTTGTACAAGTTGCTCTTCATGCCTATGCCAATCAGGTTTCCTTTGTACTGAGCAGCAATAAAAAAATGTGATTACAGAACCACAATATCTTTCCTGCAGGAGCAGAGAGAATCGTCAGTGTAATGATTCTCCTTAGTTAATAAGCTTCACGGGAGCAGAGTGACTTGCCAGAGCAAGAGGTCCTGCATAGCTTCTAAGCTTCTTATGAGCCACACAAAATACTAGGGCTGGGAATCCTGTCGAGTATTTAAGCTGTGCAGACTCAGGAAAGAGAATCCTGGCACGAGGCACACTGTAGTTTCAGACCACGGGCACCAATACGATTGGCACAGAATGTGCACACTCACCTGTTGTCTGGGCAAACCCAGCATTTGCATGCATATAAAGGATAGCTGTGAACCTAGTTTAAATGAAATTTGGTTGGGATGTAAAAGTCAGTTTTGGCCTGTTTTATTGAAGTCTTTTGTGACAAGGCTAATGAATGGGATGGTGAAATCCATTTTGTTTCTTCTTCATCTCCATGAAGCACTCAGTCATATTTAAACAAGCCTAGCATTTGTTAAATTTATTTTTCTTCTTCTTCTCCAAATTAGTTCAGGTGACAGCTGGAACAGATACCAGAAAAGTCTCAGATGGAAAAGTTTGGGGAGAAAGAAATAATTGGAAACATTTCTGCTTATACTGCATATATATTTTCTGTTTTCTCTCTCCCCTTGTTCTTTATTTCCAAAGCAACTCATTGTAATATCAGAGAAAGGATTGCTATGATTTCAAGTGTGGCATATGCAAGAAGTACAGATGAACTCTTAGGGAATTAAGTTCTTCATTTAATTCCAATGAGCAATTAATGACGAACAATAGAAAAGAAATATGTGATATAAATTAGAAAGTTTTCTAAAGATTTCAGCAACGCATCAGAAGCAGTGTCAGTAAATAAATTCAGGCATAGTTTCAACAATACTGGCAGAAGCAGCAGAAATAGGTGCATGATGATATGCCTCAATCAGGGCAGCATCTATAGATTCAAGTTCAGATGCTGCAATGCCAATAGCAGCAAAAATAGATTTGGAAACAGACCTTGCAATCATGGCAGAAGAAGGAGCAGCAAGTGCAACAGCAACTGTAAATCAAGGCTGTTTTCTCTCCTTCATAAAACAGGGCTAAACAGAAACAGCAGCTAGTGCTTCTGATTTACAAACAAGAAGATTCTTCACATTCCATTAATACCTCCTCCACCACCATCAGCTGTTTCACAGCCTCTCTCTGCCACAAACTGTGTGGATGTACTGAGAAGCACATACATCTACCAGTTATGGTTAGCAGTATCAAAAGATTAGGATTACGTAAGGGATGTAGCAATGGTCAGCTTCATGAAGGACTACACAGCTTGACAATTTGGGCATTTGTTATGGGATGTGATTCTTTTTAATCTTTATTATAGGTCACAGTTAAATATCTCCCCGTGGTTACTATTGACAAAAAGTCATCACCATCTGATAGTTGTTCAGTGCCCTCCTGCATGTAAAGTTAGATTAGTCTCAATCCATTTACTAGTGTACTTGGTGCCTCTGTTACAAAAATCACCACCCGATAAGCAGTAATTGATGCTTTTCAGAGAGTCCACGGATTGAATAGACATAGAGCCTGTACACACACTCTCTCTGAGTGACTAAAAGTTTCCTAGGTGCTTCCCAGACACAAGTAAAGAAAGATCTTCAGTCTAAATTCAGACCTGGCACAAATAACATTGTGGAAGGAAAACAGAAGGACAAAAGCTATAAGAATAAGTTCAACTGGTTAGCAAGTAAAGCATGTAATTAAAATTCTTTAATTCTTTTATCAAAAGATATAACTTCAATGATCCTGAGTCAGGCCCCAGTTGTACGTCATTGTTTCCTCATAATACAGAACCTTAACTTCCTGACCTGAACTTATAGCACTGATGGCAGTTAGACTGATTGCCATGTCTACCTCCATATACGTCTGCATTGCACTAAGTAGTGAATACAGAGATCCCTAAATAAAGGGATTTTGCAATTCTATATACCCCCTTGTTGCGTACTCTGTAAAAATTATTAAATACCCTTACTAATAGAGGGTGATATTTTTGAATTCTCCTCATTGGATAAACATAGATATCAAAAGTAAGCTGTAACAGTGAGCAAAGGAAACATACTGAGAACCGAATCGATACTGAATCCATAATGATTATGGTCAGCGTTATTGTATTACTGATGAAATTTTAGCGGAACAATGGTGAAGTTAACTGTTAAACTTCTTTTTTTCTCTCTCTCCCTCCCCCCCACTATTTGTGATGTTTAGTTGTCACTGGTTTGTGGTGATGGTTGCCAATAAAAATAGCAACAACCGGGTGTTAATGCTATGTACAAACTGTCAGCTAGGGTAAATTGGTGTGTCTCCATTGACATCGATGGTTCACTGATTTGCACCAGCCCTAGCAGTTTTGTGCTCCTCCTTTACTTATAAGTGGAGGTAACATTGGTGAATGTGTAATAATAACTGTTGGCAAGTGCTAGTTCCTCAGTCAAAACAAAACCAGAGGCACTGTTCTTCTTCAACAAGATATAAGGAGTACACCCATTGGCTTCAGGGAAAGTTACTTTGCGTGGGTGTGGATCACCCTCCCATATAGTAAAAACCTTGCAGAGATTGTCCCATACCTATCCATTGACATAGAGTAGGTCATGGAGCAATTCCCAAACTGTTCACATCCCAGGTGATTGCTGGGAGCTCTGTCCTTCAGTCTGCCTCCTGGCAGTAAAACTTCTTCTGGAGCTGTGCTTCCAGGAGTTCTCCTGCTGCAGCTGTCCCAGGGATCTCCACTGTAGAGGGCGTGGAGTTCATGCAAAATATAATATTGGCCCATGCTGTATTATCTATGTTTAATAAACTTGGACACAGTGGAGGTGGATGTAGAGGTGGACAATATGGCTCTTCCCCCACTCAGTGCAGGGTCGTTCAGTCTCTGCCTCTTTCCTCTGCACAGATTCTGCACTAATGGTGCTCCCATGGGAAGAGAGGAGATTTTGCCATGGAAGAGAGAGCCACTGTCCGCCTTTTGTGTGAGGGGGGAGATTGGGTGTGAACGATGATGATTCCTGCCCCCAACTCTCAAACCCTGCAGTGGGGAGACGAGGGCCACAGAAACTTTTTTAGAGTCCTTGTTACTGCACAGCAACTGTATAACATATGCTTATGGCAAGAAGTACAGTAAGCAAATTTCTGTTAAAATAAGAACAAACAAACAACACAGCTGCCAGAAATACTTAGGTCCCTTCCACAGTACTTTTTATCTTCATGTTTTCTTGGTGTAGGATGTGGCATGATGTCATTTCGAATCTTATGGTAGTGATCACATTAGCCTTCTATGCTATTTTTGCTAGCCTTTTTTACTGTTATATTTGCTTAGATGCTTAATTTTATGTTGTTGCCATGATGTTCCATGGTGTATTCAAACAATCGATACTAGTACAAGGGCTGTTCCATGGGGATCACATTATATGAGTTTATAATATACAATATGTACTTTGATGTATACACAGAGTGTTTGCTGGGTTTTTTCTTCTCTTTTTAAATACAGATATTTCTAGTTGTGTTTATTCCCCTCGTCAGCATACTTTATCATATCAAAGCCTTTACAGACAGTGTAGAACTACTGAGTTATGTTTGGGTCATGTTTTGCAGCGTGCCCTTTAATACTGTAGCTTTAGAAATGCAATTTTCAGCCTCTGCTTATTAGAATATGATAAAGTATTCCTGGTCTATGTCCAGCTCCACTAATCTCCAGACTACACTTCATGAATTAGGCATGAAGATTTTAGTCAATGTGCTTTCAAAGACCAATGTTTAGGGAATCATGGATTTTCTACAAGCTGAGGGAGAAATCTATAATAGGAGGAACTAATTTTCAAACATCGTTTTCTCTGGAAGAAATGACCAGTTCTGGCTTGGAAACAGAAAACATTTTCTTATTAGAATACACATGAACTGGTGAAAAATATTATAGTTCTTTTAAGTTATAAAAGCACTAGCTTTTTAAAATGCTGTGTAAGTACAGTATAATGTGTAGTATCTTATTCATATATTAGATACTTTATATAGAACTCCTGAAGGGTAAGAACATAAGACTGGCCATACTGGTTCAGACCAATGGTCCATGTAGCCCAGAATCCTGTCTTCCAACAGTGGCTGGTGCGGATGCTTCAGAGGGAATGAACAGAACAGGGCAATTTAGCGAGTGATCCATCTCCTGTCGTGCAGTCCCAGGATAGGTTAAAAACTGAAACAAAGCACACAGAAGTTGAATCAGTTTAGCAATATTAAGGTACTCTCTAGTGGACATTTGTCTGCTTTACCTCTGTACAAGTTCACAAAGCTGACAGTTTCTGCATTCATGAGGTCTGTCATAGGGTTGTTGCATGTTGGAAGAGCTTTGTGAATAGAGCTGGGTGAGAGAGGTTAATTCTCCGGTTAGCTTTCTCAGAAGGCTAAATGCAACATAACATAATAATAATAATAAATACACAAAACTAAGCATGTAAAATGCCATGCAATCTGACCCCCAAGTATCAGTTGATGACCTTTATAATCTCTTGTTTCTGCAGCTAGACACATCATCTCAACTTCTGTGAAACATAGGCTCAAAGATGATTCATGAGCTAATCATCTTCTGAAAGATCTGAAGCCATCAGTCAGGCTTCATGGAACTATAAACAATTTCCTACTTACTGAAAAAGTCACCTGTTGGTATCTCACGCATGTTTCGCTTCAGCCACGATACTTTTTGAAAACAAAGATGACATGTAATATAGTCAATCTCCAAGGCCCATAAGATTGACCTTTCTCTGTAAAAATCCACCAATGCTAGATAATCAGTGTGTTCACAGCCCCAATACCAATATGTCATGTGAAATTACCGTGGCATTACGTTGTCCCTTTTATTGAGATGAATTTTTGGAAAACAGTCACGGTCTATAATGTACAAAGTGCCTTCTAAGCATTTTGACATCAGTCTATAGTCTCCCTGTGTGTATTGATAGTGTCTTGCATGTAGTGGGCACTACTGGAATAATAATAAACAATGATGTTCACACATCCGTGCATAAGAAGAAAGTTACTGTCTGTCTGAATGTGGATGAGAACACCTTTCTTTGAAAAAAGAGAGTAGTGCATAATTCATTATAATAGTTAATAATAATAGTTAAAATGATAATAAATACTCTTTGGGAGGGCAATTCTTTTTTGTGTGTATTTCATTAAGAGCCTGCATTTCTTCCTGACACTGCCCAACATTCAGATATTGTACTAAAAGCAGGATAATTTCTTCTCAGCTGTTGCATTTCTTCCTGACACTGCCCAACATTCAGATATTGTACTAAAAGCAGGATAATTTCTTCTCAGCTGTTTGATAAAGATTAAGCATGAAATCATGGCACCATCAAAGTCAATGGGAGTTTCACCACTGAGCAAGTGGGACTCGAATTTCACACAAAATGTAATATCAGTTTAATAATCCGTATGTCTGCTCTAGGAGGATGGAGTCTGGAGCTAGCTTGGGGCACGCATGATGATGGCCTTTGCCATCTCTATGGACCCGATTCGTCAAATGATAGTATCAATGTTATACCTTCATTGGGGCAAATGATTACAAAAAGCATAAGGTCTGGCCACCCAGCCCAGCTGAACTATTGTCATTTAAGTATGTTTCCTATAAGTTAAAGCTTAAAGTTAAAGTTTTAAGATTCAAGTTTAAGAATACATTGCCTTTGCCACTTTGGATGATCCCAGGAAACACACAGATGTGTACTTAGGATCTATATGGCTGCAACTCTGTTAGTTCTTGAACCCAGACTAAGAGTAAAACCCAGCATCTTTGCGGACATGCACAGCACTTTGTGAACATCATGACGCAATCCATAAGAGGGAAACCAGCTGCTCCCTCCTGCCCCTTGACTCAAACCCTTTCAGACAAACCTTCTGCCATGGAAATTGGCTCAAATTGGATGTAAGCACACAATGCTGGAGTGGAGTTGTCCACCTCAAATGCCCTCCCTCAGGAGGAAAAGAGCAGAGCCGCACCTTTCTCCCATGCTGGAGAGCAGGGGAAGCACACAGAGGGAGAGGCAGATAGGCGGACAGAATTTTGAGTGGGATGGATAGAGATAGAGGATGCAGAGACAGAAGCTAGAGG
Organism: Mesoclemmys tuberculata; assembly: GCA_007922155.1. Classification (NCBI taxonomy): domain Eukaryota; kingdom Metazoa; phylum Chordata; order Testudines; family Chelidae; genus Mesoclemmys; species Mesoclemmys tuberculata. Next base: position 20,625,005 of record ML675631.1, read on the forward strand.
TGGAATTGGGATAGTATGTTTGAACTTTTGTGGGGAGGAGACAGTAGTGTGTGAGAGAGTTTTGGAGTGGAGTTTCGGAGTAGTAGATTTTGTTTGTGGGTGTATGTGTGTCTCTGACGTTTGAGTGGTAGGCACATGAGAGATGGGGTTGGAGATATTTCGGGGTAGGCAGGAGAATGTGCATGAGAGGATGAAGATAAAGAGAGTAGAGACTGGGGAAGGTGAGAGAAAAGTGAAGTGATAGGAGGAGGGGCGAGTGTGAAGATATAGGGGAAGGAAGGTATTGGAAGACAAGAGAGGGAGCAAGCACTGCAGAATGTACCAAAAAAATGAAAGGCGCAATAGCTCAGTAAAAGAACAATGTATGCATTAGGAGGAAGGAATAAAATCAAATGAGGGAAGTGAAAAGAACAGGGGTAAGAGAACCAAAGTTCACTTGCAGTGAGTTTTAGTTTTATTATTCCATAGAAGTTTTTAAATACACAAAATGTTACAATACATAAGGGTGTTTTGTTTTTGTTTTAAGGAATGAGATAAAATGTGCTGAGAGATGAGAATAGAAATTCTCATTGAGCATCATAACTCCTACATGCAGCCATTTCCCTAGTTCCCACTCCAGAAACTCAGAAACTATTTTTCATGTGGTTATGCCTGTATTTGTGGGGACATCTGACTTGTATCTGAGCCAAATTTTAACGTTCAACCCCTTGTCTCTTCTTTTTCCTGTCCTTCAGCCTCACCGACTCCTAAATCCATAACCAGGTTTAGGGGAGAAGAGGCTAACAAAACCCACCTTACTACCAGGGACTCTAAAGTTTGCCACAAAGAAAGTAGCAGAATTGTGATTGAAAATTAATGCTGCCAAACACTGGACTCCCCCAGAGGTCCTGCAGCATTCTTGTTCAAGCCTTGAGGAATGACAGCTTTGAGCAGTAGCCCTAGTGTTCTAGTGAACATCATGTATGCAGGGGAAAAAGTACTGTGAGGAAAAATATGCCTCTTGACCTCTGCATATGGTGATCACTGCACACTAGTAAGTATCAGGAGAGTCAAAGTGAAATTTACTGACTAATCCTCTGCAAGGAAGGGCATTGATAGGTGAAGCTTGCTGCTTTTGGAATGAGTGATATTGCACCCCCACTGTCATATATGCCCTGCATAGATCAGAAACCAAACCTGATCCTCAATTGGTTTGGAGATCCATCAGTCCCCTGAACACTACTCTCACATGTCATCCTCTCTGAAGGTCACAGAGTAGGTCCTAACCCAGGTATCCGTACATCTGGAGAGCAGGTACGCTTCCATGTGAAGGCTAAGTGTTAAATAGGAATCCTCTTTCCAGTACAGAGGCTTTATAATGCACAAGTGTGTAATAAATATAAAATCTAATGAAAGGCATGGAAGCGCGTTAATACTGTAATAAGACTAAGGTAAAAAAAATATCCTGATGAAAATTGTAAACTGGAAGAAAAGAAAGAATCATCAGCAGCTCTTTCTTTGTAAAGAATAAAGGATTGAAAGAGATAGCCAGGAATGGTTTTGTTAACAGTTTATTTAAATCATTTTCTCAGTGGAAGAGTAGGGAAAGGTGAGATTACTACTGGGATTATAAGACTGTGCAGATCTCAGCTCTTGAGTATATTGCTCGGTTTAAACTGCGGTGTTGTGCTTTGCCATATGAGCCAAATGTTTTATTGGAAATACCATTGCATATTTCACTCTGCTGTATTAAAAATGCAGTGTCTGTCTTTTAATAAATTACAGAATTAGCCAAACATTGGTTATGTATTTGAGATGCAATGAGAGAGCCTGTTAAAACTGACTTTGAGGTTGGGAATTTTAGAATCTTATTTCTGACATGTACTATTGAGGGTAGTATTTTTTCACTATTAGCTTGCTAGTGAGGTTCCAGAATTTGTACAAAAACCACTTTGACAAATGTAAGGATAAGGAAGTTTTATGTGATGTGCTTCTTTCTTGAGCATATGACACCATGCTTACAAAATCCTAATTATCAGGTAACAGTGTGACCGTCTTTTCGCTCCTTCTTTCATTGTTTGCAGTGTTCTTTCAAGGAATACATGGAGCAAAATTTTCAAATGTGCCTTAATGACTTGAGGCCAGAAATTCAGAAGTAGTTATCTAAATTTGTAGATAGATGTTTGAGATTTTCAAAAGCACCTAAGCAGGTTATGTGCTTAACTTCAGTTAATTACAGTGAGAGTTAAACTCCTATGTGCCTAGATCACTTTTGAAAATGAGATTGAGGCTCCTAAATCAGTGAAACGTTGCAGTGCTAAGCAGAACAATCACTACATTCCATTAAATCTCTGGGCTATATCACTTTTGAAAATGGGACATAGCTTCCTAAATTACTTAGGCTCACATTTTAAAAGATGTTTAGGTATTGCTGCATTCAGCATTGCCACATCTACCTGATTTCCTAAATCTGCAAGGTGTAGCCTCTCTGAGCACAGCAACTCCTAAATACCTTTACAGTCTGGACCTGAAGGACTTTTGAAAATGTTGTTGATGAGGGACACCCTCTTTGCTAAGTCTTGTACTTTGCCTTCATGAGAGGAGGCTATGCAGGTCCGCTGACATGGGGCGGGGGCAATTTTCTGTGGGCTCGGTGATTTAAAAGGGCCCAGGCAGATGGGAGGATAGATACATATCTTCCTCTTCTTCACACCCCTTCCCCCATATCACTCACCGTACGCACTCTCCGCCCCTCCCTGAGCCGAGTGTATTTATCATGCACCATGCAGGTTCCAGAGCAGCTGAGGTGCTGGTATCTACTACTCAGCTTCCTGGGTTCATCAGTAATCTCCCTGGGGAATCCAAGGGAAGCTGAGTAGTAGAAACTGCTTCCTCAGCCGCCCAGGAACCTGCATGGCACATAATAAATAAATGAAAACTTCCAGTGGAAGCCCACTCGGATCTCAGCCATCCCTTTCTGGGGGGGGGATTGACTACTCTGCCCTGGGACCTGGAATTGCTGTTGGTGGGCCTGAAACTATGTTTCAGATTTTCAGAATTGCCTGTGCATAGGTACACACAATTTGTGCATACAATTCACATGCCTAATTTACTCCTGCAATTCTTGCGAATGAACATGCAATCAGAGTAAACATACCAGCAAATTACAAGTTAAATGTTGTTTAATGGCTAAATAGAGCAGTATTATGCATACAGTTTAGATGTGCAAATGTCCACATGCAGTTCTTACAAAATGGGCCATAAACTGCACACGCTTTCTGTATGTTTGTGCTACATTTTGCTCTTCAACCCTCTTTTATTTCCTCCCCAGTCTTTATCTTTTGTTCAGGCATAAAGTCGATGCCATTAATAAAACAGCATTTGTCGACAGTTAGTGCAGATTAGTATCTCAGATTATTACAGTTTTCCTCCTATTTATTACAGGAAATATCTGTGGTAAATGGTTGGCAAATGATGTCTTTTTAATGTCTTGTCCTGCATCTGTGGGCTATAATGGATTGAAGAGCATCTTATATTTTCATTTTGTCAAAATCCATACTGGTTATATACATGCCTATATTTCATAGTGTTATAACTATATCATTAGAACTCATGCTGATGATTAACAGGACTAAGATTTATAGGAATGTTTCTTAAAGCAGTGCTCCAAAAGGAAAAAAAAACATTAACATTATCATGACACCAAATACGTTACATTTCTGAGCATTCTCTGACTGACATTGGGTGGTACTAAAGAAGGACTGAAATTTTATATGGAGTTTAAGACATGGTATAAAGTCCTGACCTCACTGAAGGTAAATGGGAGTTTTGCTATTGACTTTCATGCTACAGGATTTCATTGATGGTTTCAATGATGAATTCACTAGCTTCAATAGGAGGGGTGGGTTCAGAAACTCTGGAGATCAGACCAGTCATTTTTGTTTACTGGCACAAAAATCACTCCTCTGAACATTACCCGTCTTGTAAAAAGGATTAATTTGCCAGTTACTTTACTGTAATGAGGATGAGCATTTATACAGACTCCACTGGTCCTAGTAAATAATACAGTAGGGTTAGACAAAGTTTGGGACCCTACAAATTATTTGTATCAGGAGAAGTTGATGATGGGGTCAAGTATCTTTGATGCAATCCTGTGTGTTGAGAAAGAATGTACAAAGTCCTGTTTCCTGAACACAGGCGCAATCAGACAGGAGACATTTGCTCACAATTTCAGGACCCTTTCAGCCAGCACTCAGCCCCAAAAGAGCTCTCTGTCAATGCTTTTCTCAAGGTCATGCTTTTGATGCTTTGTTCAAGCTGTGTCCGGCTTTCTGCTCCTTCTCTGTGTCTGTTGGTGCTGTTCTTCTGCCTCTCTCTGTCTACACACACAACACACCTCCCTCTACTAAAACAATCACCAGGATGTCATGGCCTTTGGATGTTGTGAAGGCCAAACTATAACGAGTTTAAAAAAAATTAGATAAGTTCATGGAGGATAGGTCCATTAATGGCTATTAGTCAAGATGGTCCGGGATGTTCCTAAGCCTTTGACTGCCAGATGCTGGGACTGGACGACAAGGGATGAATCACTCAATAATTGCCCTGTTCTGTTCATTCCCTCTGAAGTATCTTGCACTGGCCACTGTCAGAAGACAGGATACTGGGTTAGATGGACTATAGGTCTGACTCAATATGGCCATTCTTATGTTATGTTGGAAAAAAACCCTCAGCCCACATTATCTTTGTTTTGGATGGTGATGTGCCTATGGTTAGGTGGAAGATGCTATTGTTTCAGATTTCTGGTGCCATAAAAGAACTCAATGGTTTCTTACAGTTATCTTAAATGAAGGGTAGTGGTTACACACTTCTGCTTCAATGACATTTTGCCCAACCCGCCACAGTAGCATTACAGTGTTTTCCAACCTTCTTTATAAAATCATTCTCTTCAGGCTTGAGATTTCTATTATACCTTTTGTAGTGCTGTAAAGTAATTACAGCTTGCAAAATCATATCCCGAACCAGTGTTTCCCTTCAAAAAACCAAACATTCTTAACCATTCTTAATTTTCTTTTTTACATCAAGATTTCAGTCCCCTCATGGTTAAAACTAATTTTTTCTTCTTGTAAAAACCCAACTGTCTCTCAAAACAATATCTGAGTGCAGGTGTAGCTTAGTGGCAGAAGAAGTTGAAGCAAGCAAATTTGTAATAGACAAAATATCAAAATTGGATTGGGAAGGATGTGTTCTAGTGTGGCAGTTATCTGTCGTCACAATGCATCGTTGTTAGGAAATATATTCTTCAACTTCAGTTTTAATGCTTAGCAATGGGATACAGCAAGGTTTGATTTGACTCAAAACTAATATGGTAGTGGGAGGCTTAGGTGGCAGAACTATATAGAAGATTTGGCTTCAAATTATTTACTAGATTTGTGATTATTTGTCAAGTTAAAAATGCACTTGTCTGATTGAGTCCATTGTGTGTAAAACTATGTGGAAACTGCAGTCCAGTTAACATTAAAGATTAAAACTGCATGGAAATAAATATAATGATATTTTTAATATATTAAATTTCATCTGAATACAGCACTTTTTACATTGTATCTTGCACTACCTTTAATCTCTGATAAAATTTAACTCATGCTGTAAAAGATCAATTATTTCTATCGTGCTATTCCAATAGTGCCATTATAGTTAATATTCGGTTTATTACAAAACCCACCCCTAGAAGAGGTGACCCAATTATTTCTTAATTAAACACATACACTTTTCTGATCAAACAGCTGGAACGCTAGGGATTGGCTGAAAGTGGGGTTTTTTAACTTCATGTTGGGGAAAAAAATACAGGGTTGGGTTTTTTTTTAAATTCACGGAATAAAAAAAAAATGAATTTTTGCTGTACTTAGATGTTTTTGTGCTTGTATATGATGAATTATCTGTGTTTTACAAAAACAGCTTTGGTAAGAATAGCTTGGACTTATTTGCCGATTCCATCAAGACAATGCCACACTTTGATTTCAACATATCAGTGAGCTGGGGAAAAAATGTTTGCTCTTTTTTTTTTTTTTTTAAACATAGATACTACTTGTCATCAGTCCTGCTTTATTTGGTCCTGTGCAAATTTGATCTAGTCGCACATCCACTTTCTAGAATCAATTTTAACTATGACGCATAGATTGAAATTTCTTGAGTGTCAATTTGACAAAGAGAACTTGGTCTATATCTTTACTGGAGCTGTATTACAGTTGACAGATTTTTCCCCCACCCCTTCAACTATTGACTGAACATGTGTTTTGGTTATTACTAGAGTGTATTAGTCTCATTGTAACATATGGTTAAAGTTCTCAATTTTAAGAAGCTTCTAGGTGCATGGGTACATCCCTCCCCCCACCCACACATCTTATTTGGAAAATATAATATAAATGTAATTTTATGAGGATGAGCTTGGGATCAGAGCACAGCTGACTAGGCTGGCAAGAGAAGCTGGTCCCTGAGGCCAGAAGCACATCAGCTGTGTAGCTGGGGAGAGTGGCAAAGGAACATATTTCTGCCCTCTGGCCTTTCTTTTCTGGTTACATTCCTCTCTGGCTGCCTCTCTGTATCCACTTACCCTGCACACGTAGTGGGGGCACCAGCTGTAAGGACAGCCCACAGCAGCACCTGGACCTCTCCAGTATCTGGACCCCCTGTGGAAAAGGTAGCTCCGCCTAGCTGCTGCAAATCATTCCCCTGAAAGCTGTAACCTCCTATTTCTTTCTCAAAAAGAATAGAGTCCCTCTGTCAGGGAGCTTTCCACTAGGAGGTGGGAACACCTGGCAGAACGAGGGGATGGGAAGGGGTTAAATAACATTACATTTTGGCATAAAAGATCAAAAAACAATCGTTGTTCCAGAGTTTCCGAATTTGAAAAGTTAATTTAAGGTTAAAAAACAAACAAAAAACATTAAGATTGGCCCGTCATAACCATAGTGTTGGAGTTTCACATCTGTATAAAACCAGCAATCTCTCTTCTAGTAAACAATCACCAAAGAACAATTTTTCCTCTTATTTTCCAGATATAGATGGCAATTCTGCAATCTGTTCACTTCCTTTCACTCTGCTTCTTTATTTAATATTTGCATGTAGTGCCAAAGATGTGCCCAACATTTTACACAGGGAATGAAGACATGATTCCTGCCTTGAGGTGTGGGATATTTAAAATCTGTGTTGAAACTGTAGGCTGTCACTTTAATTTGTAAGTGGTCCTGATGGTAGGAAAACCTGTCAGTTTCCACAGTCCCAGTGGAAAAAGGCAGCCCAAAACAAGATGAGATGGCTTGTGCCACTTTGCCTTAGAGAGCAGACTGCTTTTTCTGTCTCTTTCTCTCTGTTTTTCATTTGTGGTGTTTAGATTTTAAGGTATAAAATAGTGTTCCATTGCAACCTTCCCAAAAAAATATTTTATTGTTTTATATACTTTCTTCTTTGTATGCAGTGAGCGTTAACAGGAAGGGCTTAAAATCTAGGTGATTGATAGGCCAGTACTAAAGTTATTAAAAGTAAACTAAAAGTCTACACCAGCAGGGTTTAGACGGGCCTATTAGTGTGTGGGATGTTGGTGCACTTTAGAACTCACACCTCCCTGGTGCTCATTGCTGCACTGTGTAGACAAGCCCTTATGTAAGCAGGTTGGTAGCACAGTTAGCAAATGACTCCTAAAGACACTGAGAGCATGCATCCTGATATCGGAAAAATCTATAATATTTTCCGTCCAGAAAGAAAGGCAGTTCAGTTGATAGCGTCAAGTTATACAGTACAGGCAGGTGAAATAGGGTTGTGAATGCTTCATGAACCATGTCTATGCTGAATATACTAACAGTACTAAACAAACATGAAGTCATCCTAATTACTGATGAGCAAAGGGACGTTTTCCACTGCATTCCTTCTCTTCCCCCCCCTTTTCCTTTTTTTTCTTTTTAATATAGGATGCTATTGCAGTTCAGAAAGCCCCAGGCAGCTTAGAAAACAGGCAAAAAATCAATAGCCCACTTGTTGAGGATAAGTGAATTAGCTTGTGTTGAATGTAACTGAGTACCTGAACACTTCAGTGAGCAGCTTTTGTTTTGTGAGAAAGGAGAATTGTAAGGATTCCCTTCCAATGCCTCTGATGGTGCAGATCTCCAATTAATCATGCCAAATAAGAAGGAATTAGACATTTCTGCTGGGTATTAATGTGTGAATTTTCTTTCTTTTTTTGTTGGTCCCTCTGTCCGTAGCATGCCACACTGAAAAGAACGACACGCGGTTCAAAGCCACTTATGAAACTCACAGAAAAATGTTAGAGAGCTATACTGAAAGGCAAACGAAGTAAAAATGTTTTGTACCGTACTTCAGCATGGGTCAGATTCTACAGTTCTTACCCCTTCTTTTCAGTGGGATTTTGGCTAGATGAGGACTGTAGGATTTGGCCTGATCTTTTGCACCTAGAATGCAGCTAATGAAATATTCTCCCAGATTCCAGTAAACTGTGCAGCCTGTTTTGAGAAACATTGAGGGCTTTGCAGAAATTCTGTGCGTGGTGACAGAACTACAGATTTGCTAAGAACTATTACCTCACAGTTTTCAAAGTGGTGTGTGAGATTACAGCTGTGTGACAACTATTAGAGCTGCATGACTCCAATTGGCTTTAAATCCATGTAGCACTTTGGAATTTTAAGGACTTCAGTCACATTCACTGCTCCTGCAAATGTTTGCTTTGAGCTAAATACAGTCATTTATTTCAAATTAAAGTGGTTACACCATATACCTGGTATAGCTCATGCAACTTTGGTCCAAAGCGTTCAAGCTAGGTTCCACATAGGGAACTCCCTCCCCATCTTCAGTTCCCTTACCACCGCTGGTCTTCTCCAGCTGCCACAGCTCTTTGCTTTCCTCGTCCTCTCTCCCCATTACCTTCCCAGACCTTCTCTGGTTCTAGGGGACATGTCCATTCACTGTGAATTTCAGGTAACATTTTAAAATTGCTATTTTGATTATGAAAGCAATGCAATTGGGATAAGCAAACAAAAGTCTAGAGGTCCTTTAAACAGACCTGTGATCTATTTCCCCCCAAACCATCATTCTCCAAGGAACTTCCCCTATCTATATTTATATCCTAGACAATGAGGGCCTGTCAGAGGGAGAGTCTCCAGTGCATTCAACACTTGGCTTTTGGGCCATTTCTAACTGCAGATCCACTCCCTGCTCCAAAGTCTTCAAGAGACGCCCCCTCATTTCTCTTCTGGGGCATGAACATCTGAGGAGATTCTCTTCTCTTTTATTTTCTCCTTGCCTCAGCTCTTTTTATCCTCTTCCTCTCACTTTTCTCCTTCAGTGAGGAGATTGGGACCTTGTGCAGGAGTGGCGAGCTAGGAAAATGAGTCCCTCCCCATTTTCATTCTCCCCTCTCCAACTATTGAAGCGTTAAGGGGGCCTGGGCTGCCACTGCCCAGACAGGAAGGAGAGCAGCTACTGTTTCCCGGCCAGTCATTCCCTCTAACTCTGTACCACATGCAGTAGTCTGAGCCCAATCTTCTTCCTGTAGAAAGTTAGTGGGAGTTTTGCCAGTGACTTTTGGATGAGCATTATCAGTTATTAAGAGGCCTTTGGCCTGGCCAGGCAGTTTCCGAGCTTTTGGCTCTCCCCAGGGGTGGAGAGAGGGAAGGAAGAGCTGCTTTTATGCCACCTTCGAAGCTTCCTGACCCTTCAGCCAGCTGTAGACCAGTTCAACTCCTAGAGTAGCTTAGAGCAGCCTTAGGTTATGTTTATGGCCCCAAGAGGCCATTTGGGCAGCAGAAGATGACCATAGTGTAGTACCCAGTGTTACCAGCTCTTGCAATTTCTTTGCGAGTAATGTGGATTTGGTTGGGCCTGGAGTCAGTCTCATGGGAGAAGCTCCAGCCTGCTTATGAATTGTAGCATTGTGGGGCGTGGGGGCAGAATTGATGTGGATGCTAAGGCACAGGCAGGTGGGGGTGGGGGCAAGGCAGATATAAGAAATAAAATTTGTGGGTTTGGGGAGAAGCTGGAAACTGCACGATGAGGCAGCCAGTGAAAGCTTCCTATTTGGAGCCAAAATCACCTTGCTCTATAAATTTGGGAGTTGGCAAAACACTAGCAGTGTGGCCACATCACTTTTTCCCTAGTCTCATCCGCAGTGCTGGCGCTGCAAGGCAGGGTGGCATAGAGCTGCTATATCAGCGCTCCATGCACCCAGGGGATCCCCAGCTAACTAGATTTGTGCCAGTTAAAGCAAGGTTTGCAGCATCTTCCAGAGTGGTGCAAAGTGGGTGAGGATTTGGCCCTATAATTTCTAAAGAGAATGGTTTTCCTTAGTTCCTCTTCCCTTCCTCTACAATAGCTTCCCTAGCTGCCCGAGGGGAATGCATTGATAAAGCAAAGATAGATGGGAAGTAAACAGTTGTCTATTATGCTAACTGTGAAGCATTTAAAATTAATCTTGCAAGTTTTCTTGCTTCTTTTTTGTTCCCTGTGCTGTATGGTCACTACCATTGCAACGGCAAAGTGTCACAGCCTGGGTGTGACAATCACGCCGGTGGGCATCTCCTCATGCGTTACTGCACCCCGGCTGGAACCAAGCAGGATTTCTCCTGCGCTTTCTTCTCCTGGCCACCTGGCAATGCAGTGGTGCCAAAGAGAGCGTATGACAGCCTCCAGGCTGCCGGTCTGCTTCCTCGCTGACTGCTCACCCTGGAGCCTGCGGACGCAGCACCCACAGTTGACTGATGGTGTGATCTGCCACGGGGGGAGCTGAGAGGATAGAAGTGGGGGATAGTGGGGTCAGGAGCTGAACAGGGACAGAATGTGACTGACCGAATGGGGAAGGTTAATAGGGGCCAGTCAGGGGGTTCCTGCAGCCCTTCAGTCCCTTTGCTCCTCTTCGCGCCTCTTTGCTCCTCCAGAAACAGCCCATAACCTCTCTAGCTGCTCCTGATCCCTCCTCCCAGGAGGGACAGGCCATTTAGCCACACCCAACATCTTCCCAGGCATTCTCACCGTGGATCTCTCCCCCACCGTACTGATCCCTGGAGTAACCGTCTCTTCGCCCAGGCTGCACCCGCCACCCCCTGTCTCCCACTGACTCTTCAGTAGGGTGCAGGGCGCAAGCTTCTGAATCCTCTCAGGCCTACTCACGGAAGCCAGATGAGGAGGATCAGTGACTGGTCATCACTGAGAAATGTCACAGATGGAGGAGCACAACACTTAGAAAATATTGCAAACTTGCTATTTCGGTGCCATCTCCACTCCCTCCTTCCATTCACCGGCTATTTAAAAGCTTGGTTGTGACAGCAGCAAGAAGTCTTTCTGTTGACTCTGCCCGTCTGGATAAATACAATCACAAACATGGGAGAGTCTTTCTTAAACAGACAGCTTGGGGGGAGAGAGAGAGCAAGCAGAAGTAGTTAAATTTAGGTAAGTTCATTAGACCTTCCCCATATCACATACTGTGCAAAGGTCAAGTGCAGTGCCATGATCCCGTTACATCTTCCTGGCAGTTGGTTTTTACCCTCAGTTTCAAAGGGAACAGTCATGACTGACACTGTTGGACCTTTATGCTTTCCAGCTGCTTATTTAGAGCTTTCTGGATCCAGAACTGCTAAAATAAATGCAGTGTCACAGAACTAATGCTTCAGGGATTCATGGATGGAAGCACATTTTACTTTACTTTTACTTTTTTCTTCAGAAAACATCCTGCTCTTCTGGTGGATTTCAGTTAAAGGAAGGTCTGAGAGCAAAGAACA
>ML675631.1:20641760-20706119 GCA_007922155.1 Mesoclemmys tuberculata
AAAGACGTATTTTTAGAAATCGATTTCTAGCACAGTTTATTTCAATTCCATTTCTCACATCTTTGTCACCAACCTACCCTTGGCTGTGGCTTGGTATTTTTTAATGCATTTGTTTTCAGCATTCATGTTCTAGAGATTAAACATTTCCATTGTCTTGTTTCAGACATTAGAGTTTGAAAATGAAACAAAATAATATAGATCCTGTTGTTTTAAAAACTTTTCCATTTGGTGCAGGCCATGTAGCATTGTTTTACCAGCAAAACCCACCCAACTCCTTTCTTCTCTTCTTTCTCCATACATTCAGACATTATTTTTGCCTTTATATTCTTCCTTTTGCTGAGGGGGAAGGAACATAGTATACAAAACCATTAAACAGCTTCACAGTCATTTTTGATAAATTTCTTTTGAAAGGGTTAACAGAACATATCCGATTTCCTGTGTATAGTTTTCCTAACAGAATAAACACTGTTTCTGTTGTTAGCTTATGCCATTACCTTTACAGGTACAAATATACTGTGAAAATCACTAATTAAAATGTTGTGACTTTTTTTTTTTTTTAAACAGACTCTGATGTTCTGTCTAAACAAGAAGGATTTCTTTAAATATAAAAGGGTTTGATTCATGTTAGGTTTATATTGCTACATGTAGGTATGAGACACTGGTCGTAAAAAGTGCCAGGAGGTTGTGTTGAATGAATTAAAAGTAGCTACAACTTCCTTTTTAAGCTAAGGAGTGGCCAGTACCACCTTGCCCCCAAAAAGGGGGGGGGCAGGGCTGGTCAGGAGGTGAGCATAGACAAGGTAAGCGGTATATACAGTGTATCCACTCACCAGCCTCCATGTCTGGAATTCCCTTGTAATCCTGATTCTAAGAGAAGCTACCAGCATCTGCTGCCCTTGTGGTGAGCAGTCATGGGGTGCTCTGGGGTTCACTGGGGCAGGGCAGATGTAATTTATACTTTCCTGTGCCAGAAATAGTGAATTGCGTCCAGTAAATAATAAACAAATGTTGACTCCTCTTGAAATGATCTTAAAAGATTGTTGACCCTTGAAATAAAAAATATTGGCTCAGGCAAAAGCGTTGCGATCATCAGGAGCCTTCACAGTTGTGGAACTTACCTGGTTGACCGAGCTTTGACTGAATATGCACTATGGAAGAGCCTGAAGCCAGGATCTGGCTGATGGGTATTTAACAGTTCTGACGTTAGATTGTGAGCACTTGTCACAGTGTAGTTAATTATGATGCAGTTATCTAGGTACAGTCTTGTGGGTGTAGCTTTAAGACGTACATTTGCTATTTTCTGTCCCTTTAAGAAGTAGTGTGAACATATTTAGTCATAGTATACTGAAAGAATTTCTGGAAACAATTCCTATTATGTGCTTTATGTGTGTTCAACACTGCCGTAGTCTTATGTGCTCATCAGCTCCTGCTGTGACTTTAGGCCACCTTGCAAATCCATTTGGAAAGTGACCCTTGGTGCAGAATGCAACAGCCCGCTTGTTAAGTGGAGTATTTTACTGCAGGCATAGCCCAGCCGTGTTTTGCGATCTGCCTTGGCTCCTGTTTCTGAGTGGAGTCTAAGATGTAGATTTTTTCCCCATGCCATACTGCCCAACCTAAGTTTATGAAAAGTGTTTGACCTGGAGCCAAAGCTCCAACGTATAAAAGTGGGACATTCACCACAAAGGTCATTCAGCTTTAAAACTTGCTGCCTTTCCCTGGACTCAAATAACCCAGTTATTGCTGATCTTAAAGGCATGTTGCAGAATTGATCTTTTATGGGGCATTTGAGGGGAGTGATGTTTCTTGAGGGCCAAAATTTAGGACATCTGGGGAGTTTCTCCTCATTTTCCCATGATTTCAAGATTTAAGTAATTATTGCCATATAATGTAGCAGATTTTGGTCTCTGTATTTGGAAATAACAGCCAAGAGAGCCTGGAGTATGGAACAGATACACATAAATATTGGCATTGTCCTCATATAAAATGATGTGTGGTTTTTTCCATTAGAATATATGAAAAATGCAAAGAATTTATTGTGAGATTGTCCAGGCAGGAAACATTTTATTTGAAATCCCCTTTTGACCAGTTTAAATAGCGTAAACATTATTGGCCATGCTTCCACACGCTCAGTGAGGCATGGTATTTTGAATCATCCATTTTCTTTGAAGACTACCTAGGGTTAGCATATCATTACTGGATAACAGAGTTTCAATTCTAACCAACAGGCAGCGTTGAGCTTTAAGCTGGATGCACTTACTCAGAGGCTCATCCAACCCTACATAATTGTCTGTACGTTTATTTTATTGTCAACTCAGAAACAAGCTGAAGAACCCAACTGTTTGCTTTAGAACACATTAACTTCTTTATCACATTAATACTGACTCATATCTTATTTCCCAGTTGCAGTAACAAAACCATACAAAAATTTCCCACAAAGGACAATATCTTTAATAGCTTTGGTGTGTTTCCTATTTTTGGCTGTTTCTGTATAAACAGACTAATCTAATAGCGTGCTGAACCATCTATACTTGGCAGAAATTCAGAAAATCACTCATTTCTATGGCAAGCTGGGATGCTGGGGGGGGTGGGGAGACCTTTTTATTGCAGTAAGATCTTTCTTAAAATTGTCTTTTATAAATGTAATATGACTATCATTTGGGTTACTGCAACACCTTGCTTGAAAAGCATTTATTATAGTTGGGTGCAAACAAAATAGAAGGGCATTACCCCTTCGGGATGGCTGTTGGAATTCATTTATCTAATGTATTCCAATCTGTCTCTCTCACTCATGCACACACTGGTTTAAATGATGATAAAGGTTTAGAGTTAAGCTTAGAAGTGTGTTGAGACCCAAACCCTAAATCCATAATGCCTAGATATTTCAGGGAGTCACAAAACAGTGATAATTAGCAAGTCAATGTTGTTCCAGTGTAGCAGATTGGAAATCATTGGGAGTTGCATCCACATGGATGATAGGACGCCAGGGCCATGGTTCTATTCCTGCATACCTCTTTGAGATTCAGTTTCCTCACATTCAGGTTGGAGTAGTAACACTGCACTGAAGTGTGCTGAGATGTGGTTGGCTGATGTTTGTAACGCTTGTTTGTGTTTGAGGTAGTGATGAGCCATGCTATAGACATGAAAATTCTGATGGTGATTTTATTCCATATCTGCTGTAAAACGTGCTATGGGTTTGTATAATTTAGGGCATTTATCAGTACATTTGAATTTATTTATTTGATTGATGTCTGTAAGTGCCCATCCCTATAGCATCTGGGCACAAGAAGCTGATTAAATTCAGCCAGATGCTAAATCACCCACAATACAAACAGGCTTCTAACCTCAACCAGACTACCATCCAGAAATAACCCACCATTGGCCCATAGTCAAACAAATGCTTCTACATACCATGTTGTGAAGCTCAAAAGTTTAACTCTTTCTTTTAATTTCCTCAGCTGCTTCTTTAAATCACATCCTTAACAATATTTGAATGCATTGGACGAAATTTGTCCCTGATGTAATTCCACTAAAGTCAGTGCATATGCTTATAGTCATATGCTTATAGTTAAGAAGTGCTTTGCTGGATCAGGGCCTAAAAGGATTAGCAAAGTGGAATCTGCCACTTACTTGCGGTGGAGGGAGAAGATAACTAAAGTGGAGTAAAAGTCCCATTAATTGCATCCAACGAAGTGGGTTTCTGCCCACAAAAGCTTATCCCCAAATAAATTTGTTAGGTGCCACTGGACTCTCATTGTTTTATGTATTGTACTGAAGCAATTTGGGAGTTTTACACTGCTTCTCGATAACAGGCGTTTCGTTATAAAGTAGAATTCCGTACAGTTGTTTGCCATTATTTTTAAAAACACAAAGCAATTAAGGCTGATTTCTTGTTCAAAAGAAATTAAGTGAAAGCAGCTGTGTTTTATTTATAAAGCAGGAGAGAGATACCAATAAGTCTGGTTTATTGTTATTCCCACCTGCAATTCTTAAAGGACCATAGAAAGGGGGAGGGAGGGGGAGACTTAAACTGAGTCATGTGCACCTTTTAAAGAGAGATTTATGTACACAAATGAGAAGTCTTTTAAAATAGGGAATATTGATTTTTAACTACAATTATGGTGGCTTGACAGGGGCATTGCTCTGATTTTACATTTTTCTTAAGGCAGCAGTCTGAGCCATTTTGATTATAGAACACAAACTTCCTTTACTCATGATTTCTTATTCTGCTCTATGAAGGAAAAAGATAACAGGCGAAGATCACTTCCTGCTTCATTCTGTTTCTGATTCCCAAAGAAAGCTTGGCATCGAGTAGAATATGAGCTGTTCTGTTCCAAGTGCATCAAATGTGGATTTGGGACTATTACTTTTCCACTCGAATGCTTTTTGAACATGGTTCTCCTGAGGAATGTGTGCAAGGCCTTATTCTGCAATATTTACAACAGTCTTCTCATAACCGAGGGAGAGTCGAAGAAAAATGACATCCAAGTTGACCAGAGAACCCCACAGTCTATTAACAGCTTGACCTTTAGAGAGCCCTACAGGGAGTTCAGTCCCCAGCCCACCATACAGCAGAGCTTGAAACAAAATGACATGTCACAGTAGCAACATGCTTTGTGTCATACTGTGCAGTCAGTGGGCTTCTAGGACTTGACATTTAGGGTGGCAAAGCATGTGTTTATTCTCCCATCTAGCTTCAGGAATATTTCAATTACAGAGCTTGAACTGAAGCAATTAGTATACAAATCTTCAAGCCAGGCTATTTCAGGCTGTGATCTCATCAGATCTCACAAGTCAAGCATGGCTTGGTCAGCGCTTGGTCAGGGAACCTCAGTAACATAATTTGAGAGCTGCACGAAATGGTCTTTGTGATTCAGTAAGCTGCGATCTGCTTGCTGACTTCACAGTGAGCCAATGCCCCAATATGTGGCATGGGGGACCCTGTGAATTCTGGCAAATGAGATGTAAAACCCGGGCCTCTTTTACCATTGTTCTATACCAGGTGTAGTCATTTTTCTTTTACACCATTGCGAAGCGGGTATCAAATGCTGCCGACTCAGAAACATAGTATTTCACTCGCTATACACAGGTGTAAATGACTACATAAGGTGTAGGGAAAGAATGAGTCCTCATTTCTAATGGCTGGTAAGGATTCCGTGCAACTTTTTGCAGGTATATAGGTCTGAGCCTTGGTTAAATTTCAACTGGGTCACTACATTCTGCCTACTTAAAATTCCTCTGTAGTTTCAACCAGATACAGTAAGCTGTAATCAGCTGTGTGTAATATTTTTGTAAAGATTGAGTTTCACTGGTGTAGGGAAGCATAACAATATTCTTACATCCCAAAGGAGAGTGGGCATGTGGATTGTTCATCTACTCTGTAATTTGGGGTCACTGTTTTAAGCCATTAAGTCGATAGACCCATAACATATCCTACGATTAAAGTTGTGTCCAGGCTTATTTCTAGAAAAAGCTTCCATAAAGGCTAATACACAATGAATACACAATTTTTGTTTGTTTGTTTTTGCTTTTGCAAACAATTCTAATTTTGCATCTGCCATCCTTGCACCATCAGTCCATTATGGGCACAATTATTGAATTTAGACATCTGCATTAACTACTCATTCAATCTGTATAGCAGGTATCCACTTGTATTTCTGACCAAAACTGGCTATGCCTACTTTTTATTGATAGTGAAAAAATTAGAGCTTGTATTGAACCCAAAATTTGGCCCACTTCCAATAGCAGGGTTTTCAGGCTTCTCCGGAACCTTTCTCTCTCTGTCTCGTGCATTTCTGGATGCCATGTGGTCCCAAAGCTAGATTGAATTCTTCCTTTTTTTGGTAAAGAAAATTTAGTTAAAACAGAAGAGCAGCATGACTGTAAGTCTCAACATTGCTGAATTTTGAGCTTTAGATAAGATCAAGCTCTGCTTTCTGTCCATATTTGAATTGTGTAATACAGTACCTGACTTTTCTGAATGGCCGTATTAATTGTCATTGACTATAGTAGAATATGAATAGCACAGCCACTTGACACCAACTTAATGGGTCTGTCTTTTCAGTGGTGCCAAGAGTGAAAGGCTAGAGAGGGGAGCAGAGGTAGAGGAGAGAGAAGACCTTTTCCGTTTCCATTGAAAAAGATTAAAGCTTCTGTGTCTTTCAAGTGGTATTTGGGATGTTCTCCATGTGTATGATGTCATGTTGAAACTGTTAAGTGATGGGGAAATTTCAGTCACAGAAGTTCCTGTAAAGGAAAGAACATCTCTTTCTCTCAGATTCCTCTGTAACATTTTTATGTTAATAGCAGAACAACAGAAACATGTTCTCCATGAAACATGTGATGTTTCAAGGAGAAATGTTGAAATCATACTTACCCCCTTGGTACATCCCCTCAGAGTATAACATCAATACCGTTATAAGGTAGCGGGTAGGAATGCTTCTTCTCATTTGAAAGAGCCACACTGTGCCACTGGAAGCTTTGGTCGATTTTGTGATCTAGTTTTGGCAGCACAAACACTGTGTGCCACTTTTAGCAAAAATTCAGCATCTTTTCCTCTCTAAACTTGGCTGTTGCCCATTGCGGACAGGGGAAGGTAGGGAAATGGTCCTGCCGTTCCAGTTACTCACATGCTAATGTTGAATTTCTGGCAACCTCTGAGCACATGAGCTCCGGTTGTTATGCAGTACATAAGGAGATGGAGAAGGGAAAGAGGGAGCTCCTTTAGCCCTCTTCATCGCCTGTACACCAGTACGGGGCAGGCACTATCTACTGGACCCAGGATGTGCAAGGGTATGATTGTGTGTAATATTGTGTACAGAATTGTAGACAAGTGGATGGTGCATTTCGCCTTTTGGTATTTCTACAAATAATCCCAAAAGCCAGGTTTAAAAAAAAAGGGGGGGGGGGCGGGCTGCAGAAAAATGGAAGAACTCAATTAACTTGTGCATCTTAAAACATGACATGAAACAAATATACAGCGTGTTGGACTTGGATGGTATCTCAAATATCTGCTGGAAGTGACAAGAAATTAGGAGGAGAAGTCTATTTTAACCTCTGAAATTTAATATGTATCAAATCTCTTACCTTTCAAGAAGAAGAAAATAATGAAAGTCTGTATCATCTTAAGAACTATACCTGTGAATAGGTATTAAGACTGCTGCCTGATGAGAGCATTGCTGACAGAAATTGATTCTCAAAGTTTGTTTTATTCTGCTCCATCTAAGTTTTCCCTGTAGATTTCTATTAAAAAGAATAAACAGAGGAAAAACCAAGACAGCAAACTCAAGAATCAGATGTAAATGTGACAATAGACTATATCTTTTAATATGAAAGATCTCGTTTTTAATTAGCGGCTTGGAAGGACATACCCTTTAATTGCTGCATTTGTAGTTTCTGGGCCATCAATATCTTTGCTTCTTTCATTAATAAACTGGCAAGTCAAGTAGGAAAGCTGCCGGAGTATAATTTTTTCCCCTAAGCTCTACTTAATCAACAGTAGACTTGATCAAACAGTAAAAAGAAAATGTAAATCAGTTGCATTAATTCTGCTGGCAATAAATAGAAAGAAGAAAGCTAAACATGAAAGAATGCTCATTTTGCTGTAGCTATCCGGGGTAGGATTGAGTGGGAGAAATAGGTAGTTAAACGGTCCTTTAGATTGTGAGTGACTAGGGGAATGCTGGGGTTTGTGTATGGATTAGTCCAGTGATAGACCCTGAGTAGCAAAAGACGATGACTAATTACCTGACAGAGCAGCACTCCATTCGACTTGGTCATTGAAATTAATTTCTGTTTTCAGGACTGGCAGAAAGCAGCTGCAGAAATTTCAGTTCAATACTCAGAATAAGTAGGAGTCTAAATTATTTCTTTGCACATACAGTATTAAAGGAGTGGGTTACAAAATTGATCTTGATTTTACACACTGAGGCAAGGATTATTTTGCCTTTTTCATCAGGAGCTCATGTCCCTTGAAGTGAGGTAATAAAAACAGTGCCATAATAATCTATTTGCCAGTGATTTGAACTCTGTCAGGTAATTAACACCTTAACATTTTCTTGAATCCCAGATGGAAAAAAAAAATCTGAAACCCAAACCTGCCAGGATGAGTAAAAATATACAATTTCACACCTCTTAAAGTATATTGGGCTAAACTCAGGCTTGTATTTGAATGGAATCACACCCAGGGATTAATTTGGCCTGTCATGCATATATATTTGCATATCCGCTGGTATATTAGACTGCCTGTCTGACATTGATGAAAGGGGCGAAGAAGTCCAGTTGATGTTATTAATTAAATAATAGCTCAAAGAGAAACATATTATTGAGTTAGAAGAGAGGAGAAACTGAAAAACATTACCAACTGAAAGCACCATGGAGCGAAAATTTCCAAAAGAAAAATAAATCTTCTCATATCAAATAATTGCTACAAATACCCTAAGGTTCAGCAAAATTGCCAGGTTTCTGAATCAGCTAGTATCTCACCAGATCCTCTTTCACGACAGGAGGTGAAATCTTGGTCCCACTGAAGTCACTGGCAAAACTTCCAGAGCCTTTTGTCTGTTTTAAACTTCTTGATCTTATTCTTTAGTTTCAGTGAGGTAAAAAAACCTAGAGCATATGCAATGAACATATGAAGAAATCATTTGTATGAAAATACAAAATAAGCATTCGTAAGTACATTTTTAACTGGATGAAATAGCCAGACAGAAGGTATTTGCTTACCTTCTCTCAACATTTATGCCACCTTTTTTGTTTTGTAAATTGTTATTTCTTAGACTTTTCCTGCCTTTCTTTTAAAGGTCAGTTAGTGATAGAAAAGTAATTGTGTAAAATTGGAAGGTTTTAACTTCTTACATCTTACCCCTGTGTGTTTTCATAGTAATAACTGGTTACTTCAGTGACTAAAATATGTTTAATTTCCTTTCACACTGTTAAAGCAATACAGTTATGGGTGAGTGGGCTTGATTTTATTCTGGTTTGAGGATGAATTTGTAGGGGTGGTGGTTATATATATAAAAATTAACAACATGTACTCTGAGACTGAGCAAACTTGATCTAGAGGTCAATGAGAGACAATAAATGGAGAACTCTGCTCTGGCATTTTTAGACAGTCACTTTTCAAAGTAATCACTGGGAGCGTATTTATTATTATTTATTTGTATCATGGTAGTAACCAGAGACCCCACTAAGAAAACCTGAAAAATAATTGTTAATTGAAACTGGAAAATTACCTACCTCTCCATTTAAGGCATTGATATGATTAAAATCTTAAAACCACATTGATTGTTTTATTACCTACCCTTTTCTTTCTTTCATAATCCTTTTCATGCTTGAGCTCCCATGTACTGCCATTTTGTGTATGCTTTGGGTTTTATCTTTACATGTATTAATGCAAGCAATACTTCACTCACCAGAAAGAGACCCCAAAATCAGGGAACAATGGCATGTGTTCATTCAAATCGACGCCAAGCAGGTTCTTCACCTTTTGTTTCCTTGCTCACCTTCTTGAATACATCGAGGCCTTCCATCTATTGATACACCAGGATTTACATGTTCACCTAACCTATGCATTAATTATTATGATGTGTTTAGTGACAACAGATAAACTTTGCAAATGTTAAAAAGACACAGGATGAGATTTTCAAAAGCACAAATGGCAGTTAAGCACCTACTTCCCATTGATTTCAATAGGTGCCTAACTGCTGGAAATTAATCATCCCTGTCCTAAGGATTTGTGTCTATCCTGGTTACTGCCCTGACATTAATGAGGCCTGTGTTTTGTTTTGGGGGCATGAGTGTGTGTGTGTAAGGGGGTGCCAATGAAAGGTACCAGACTAACAGACCGGGAAACTCTTATTTTCTATGGCAGTATACATTTCTACCTAGTGTCTCAGTACAACTGGGAAGGGAGTAACACTGCAAATGAAAGGATAGCTTAGACTGTCTATGCCAGTCTAATCCCTGGTCACTCGACTACAGCTAGCAAAATCTTGTTTGTTTTATGATTTCCACATGTATCCTCTAGGATTGTACTGAAACCACTGACTCCTTCCACATAGCCACTGAATAGCTGCCAGAGACCAACAGATTTTGGTTGCTACCAACTTGGGACTGATTTGAACCCATGACCTGGAGGTGAAAGGCGCAATATTTCATTGACAATTCCCTGAGCTATCCAGTCTTCAGTGGAAGATGAGTTACTCATCTTTACGTTTAAGACCTGATTCTGCTCTCCCCTTTGCATTATGGAAGTTTTGTATCAGTAAGGACTGCAAAATTAGACTCTAAATTTGCTATTAAGGCTCTTGGATTCTCTCTCTCTCTCTCTCTGTCTCTATGTGTGTGCGCACGCGCATGGACTAACTTTCCTATTCTGAATTATTGTCCCTCAATGAAATACTAGTTTCTTGGCATCTAAGAACAAATGTAAAAGAATGCACTGTACTTGGGCTGCTTGTCCAGCATAGCCTCATTTATTCATGTTACTGGGTGCTAATTCAGCACTTCAACTGTTCTGTGGAATTTTTTTGCTCATGAAATATTTTCTTTCCAGCATGAGGCAGTTGCTAGAGTCAGTAACCTCCAGCATGCTTGAAATGCTAGCAATAGTAAAAGTCACTGCTTCTCTTGGTGTGGCAGCTGACACAACAAGCAACAGTGGTGAACAATTTTTCTTCTCATGACAATATGTAACTTGTTTAATTGTCCTACCGTTGGAGTTAAACAAACTGAAAATTCGGATGGCAGAGCACTGCCATTTTTCAAATGAAATAGCTGAAACAGAAAATCTATAAGCAGGGTATACAATTAAAAAATTTCCTCCAGTGGCCGTTGAGGATGTTAGTGCTGTGATTTAAAAATAAAAGATATAGAAACCTGGAATTTGCAGTGAAATATGGTTTCTATAGTTAGCTTAATTCCTCTTTTTGATAAAAATCTTAGTCTTCAACGCTGTAAAAAATTATATAGATGACTCCACTCAATATGAAAAACCAACCCTTCTTGGCATGGTCTCTGCTACAGTTTTCGTCCTGGTAGCATGTGGAGAAAAGTAGATTGGAGCAATGTTATTTCTTAGTTATCCTATCCTGCGTTGGCCACTTGAGGAAGTGACTTGTAAGACCTTGCTCACAGGGATGTTGTTTAAACTCTTCTTAAAAACTGTGTAAGTCCCATAGGATGTCCTACTGAGGTAGTTATTATAATGGAAGTGTTCTTCAGTTTCACAGTTTTAAATCAGAACTAAACAAGGAGCTTTAGGGGCTCCATTCACAGCAAATTTTATGCTTGCTGAAGGGTTATGTGAAGGTTCCAGACCATGTCTGCCTACTCACACAAATCTCAGCTGGCCTAAAGAAGCTTTTGCCTTTTTTTTTTTGTATTTAAGGAAGAGGCCTACCAAAGAAAGAAAAAGTAATGGAGCAGAGCTTCACTTTGCATTGCAGTTTTAATTATGTATTGTTGCTTTGCATCAGACATGTCTGAGTCATATCATTTCCTGTACTAATTCATGTTCTAGGATGAGCAGCTAATCAGCTTTTCTCAGTTAAAAATCTTTCATTTACCACTCACAGTTGGTGATTTTTGACTTATCAAAACCAATGCCTACTTAATATACTCACTATTCACACATTGGTAACATAGATGCCTGACAATGCCAGATTTAGCTCAGAAGTTCTTCAGATCCTTGCAATGCTATCCCGCCTGTTATCGGTTCTTCCTTTATTCCTATGGTTCTTTCCTGTGGCAGCTTTTTCTTCAAAAACTTCATTTAAGGTCGAAAGAATGAGCACAGACATTGTAACTAAAGTCAACTGCAGAGAAACAGCAAATTCAGTCCCATCATATTGAAAAGACCAAAAAGAGCCATACACATGAGCAAAAACTAATTGGCAATAATACAATATAGAAAATGAATGTATATACCATGCGATTGCTACTGTGATTCAATGTGTTACTTCATTCAATATTTGAAAGTTAAGAGTTTAGCAAGAAAAATGTCCCAGTTTACAAGTGGTCAAGAAACTTGTAAGCTTCATTGGCAAAAGAAAGAACACTTCTGATAATCTTTTCTAGTCTTTATTTATAATGTGCATGTAGTTCTTCCCACTATAATGTTTTCTGTAAAAAATAGAAGCCATAATTGAGGTTACAAAATCTAATCACAGTGAAACATTACGAATGACTAGAATACTTATTGCCAAATGATTTGTGAATAAGGCCCTTATTCAGCAATTTACTTATGCACATAGACCAAGTACCCTTGTGGTCCCTTCTAACCCTACAGTTCTCTGATTCTAACTCCCTGCCAAGACGCAGGATTTGTTATGTCTTCACATCCCAGACAGATGGCTATGCAGCCTCCTTTTGAAAACCTCCAGTGAAGGAGCTTCTACAACCTCATGTGTAAATTTAGGCAAATGAGCAGTCCCATTGAAGAGCATGAAGTAAAGTATCTCACTGAATCAAGGCCTAGGTGAACGAACAAACAAAAGCAACAAACGAAGGATGTAAATTTATTTGGAGTTTTTCTTAGTGAGATGTGATCTGTTACTTATGATAATACAGCCTTTTGGAAAGGCAAGGAAAATCTTTGTAATGTGAGACCACTGAACGGTGCTCTCATATTGACATTTTGCTGCGAAATTGAGAAAGATCATAATTTTGGGTGGCATATTATGAAATGTGGTGATTAGTGAAGTTCTGCTACATTAAAAGTATTATTTCAAAGTACATCTGTAGGGCCAGATCCTGCATGCAAGCATATAGTCCCACAGGCATGAGTGAGTAAAATGAGCAGGATTTGGTTCAAAATCCAGTTATTCCTTCACATTCCTCTACCATATTTTAGCACAGCCTACTACTCTCTGTTCTATGCTGCTGCTGCTATCTTTGTGTTTATACAAAGCCTGAATGATGTTTGAAAAGTTAAGGAGCAATATTTTGATTTCTGAGAAGCAGATATAATAAAGTTGGCATGATAAACCCCATCAGTATCTTCAGGGAACAAGTAAATTAAACATGTAATTATATCCATAATGTTTTGAGAAGTTAGAAGATTTAAATACACTGTATGACTCTCATCTGAGTGTAGCCTTTTGTCTATACTATTTTTTGCCAAAAACCTCTTGACAGGAAATAAACATTAAAATAATCTTTAATCCCTTGTCTGGTCTATTACCATTAACAATTGATGCACTTTAATTTTGTGGGATTTTAACTACAAAATGGAATGGCTAAGTCGTGATAATAGGGTTTGGAATTATACCGTCATTTATATCAACAGAAATGCAAGTGGCTGGGAGGGTGATTAATTATTTAACATTTCCTGGCTCTGGTTCCTATTATAGAATTTTCTGTTATGTTTTGCTGTGAACAATTATCACCAAATGAGAGTAAACAAATCTGTGATGTGAAGTCTTATTTATAAATTAAACTATATTTAGAAGATGTCTATTTGCATTTACACTACTTTCGTCTTGATGGGAGTGTCACACTCAGCTAGTTTTTAAGCTCGTCTCCTCTTTCAAGGCATTTGCAGACTTACACTTCGGAGCCCATGCTGCATGAACAGAGCTCCAGTTTTCATTGCGACAAATATGAATCCAGACTAAGAACGTATTAGTACTTCCAATATCATCTGTTTACACTCTGCCCCCCAGTAATGATGCAAGTGTTCTAATGAATCCAAGAGCTGGCAACAGACTGGCTAACTGACCCACATGCTCTCACATAGCCTGAGATGAGAACTCTGGGCCTTCTGCTCTAAACACCAAGTCTTCACCATCCTTAGCTGTTAGTAGTAGTAGATCCCTTATCTTCCATGAGGGCAACCTCTCTGTCTCTCTCACTCACAATTACACATGCATACAGATGCACAATCTCTCACCCAGTATGTTACAGTGTTGCTTTGGTACATTGTATCAGTATGTCTTTGTAAATATGCATCCATATGCTATTCATCTTGCTTTTGTTTATTACTGATTGTTTAATGAAAATGTCTGTGCTACTTATCGGATAATGTGAAGAGTCATTCTAAGTGGCGTCTAACTTGCTCTGACCTTAGAGGAAATGGGAAATGGAACAGTAGTTGAAGAGGTAACTGGGGTAATAGGTGGATTTTTGTAAAATAGGAATAACTAAAGCATGCTTGCGTTGTGAGGGGAAAGAGCCAGAGAGGAGTGAGAGGTTAAGGAGAAGAGAAAGGGGGTGTGGGAGACGACAGTGGGCATGGGATGGGGTCACTAGGGCAAGTGGAGGGATGGGACGAAGATTGTGATGTGGGAGGGGAAGGGGGAAAAGAAAGCAAGCTGAGGAGAGGAAGAAGGAAACATATTGTCAATATTCGATGGGAAGCTATTGTTCAGATCCTGTGTGGAATGGGAAGTGGAGGCAGGAGACGGCAAAAAGACGGCAAAAAAAACAAACAAAAAAACCCAAACAGCTGGGATTGCAGGATTCAATTAAGTTAGAGAAGTAGAATTGTTTAGCTAGGAAGATGGCAAAAGTGAAGGAGGACAGAATGAATATGTATTGAAGGAAGTAAGCCTGATCATGAGATTTCCACCAAGGATGCTTTGAAGCATGAGAACAGGTATCGGGGAAGTGGATGGAAGGGGTGAGCAAGGGATTCAGGTTGGCAGGGCAGACCTTGCCATGGTGCAGAGGGACAAAAGAGCCAGGAGTGGGCAGAGGGAGGAGAGTGAAGCATGGAAAGAATCAACAACCTCATTAATGGAAGAAAGGGCTGAGAGCAGATGAGAAGTCACCAACACTGATAGACTCGAAGTTATGGTAAAGCTGAGTGACAGGGCAAGAGAGTGGGGGCTGACTGTCAATACTGAAAGCGATCAGGTGATGGTTGAAGGGGGGGGAACTCAACAACAGAGAGATCAGTGCTTGCTGAAGACCAAGGCAGGAAAATCAGATATTTATGAGACAATATACACCCATCAGCAGCAAAGTATTGAATATTGGTGCATGCCATTCGACTTCATGACTTTTGATCTTTCCCTGACTTTTTCTTTAAGTCAGGCCTTGAACTTATTAGTTGTATTTCACCTCACCTCCCCCACCCCCTTTTCTTTTCTTTTTTTTTTATTTTAAGAAAAATTAAAAGTTGTGCTCAGGAGGCAGCAAGCAATATAATCAAACTGCTTCACACTATATACGGCACTTTCCTTTAGATTGTGATAGTTAAAAGGATTATTACAACAGAGTGTTCTGCGTCAAAGTCAAAACCTTGATCTGTTTGTAAATAAATAGGCAAAAAGTTTAAACTCTGTTCATCTAGAAACACTGCAGTCTTGGTCAGGTAGTATCCTGTTGGTGAATTGTCAAACCCAACAATATTTGATAAATGCATAATACATTAATATGCTTTTTAGATCACACTGG
This sequence comes from Mesoclemmys tuberculata, assembly GCA_007922155.1. Taxonomy (NCBI): domain Eukaryota; kingdom Metazoa; phylum Chordata; order Testudines; family Chelidae; genus Mesoclemmys; species Mesoclemmys tuberculata. The sequence continues at coordinate 20,657,160 of ML675631.1, forward strand.
TGTTTTGCTCGTGCGATTTTATTGTGTGGAAAGCATATATCTTTTAACACTTATGCCTGCTTATAGCAACATTTATATCTTCTGTAGATATATTTAGGCATTTGTACATTGTATGTAGAAAACACTTGTTTCAAAATGTAAAATATTTATTTCTCTAGGCTATGTAGACAGATATAGATAAATAATGTGTGCGTACAAAACTATTTTTGTAATGTTTTGAAACAGTATTTTATTAGATACTAATAAATATAGACAGATATAGACAGATATATATATATATAGATAGATAGATAGATATAGACAGATATAGATAAATAATGTGTGCATACAAAACTATTTTTGTAATGTTTTGAAACAGTATTTTATTAGATACTAATAAATATTAAGACATCTGTTTATTATTTTCTCCAGTGCTGGATGTTTTTACTGCATATTGTTTAAAATAAAGTTGTCAGCAGGAAAAATATAGCCTTAAACAATACTCAGAAAACTACTTGTACATGTAGATGTGCACTCACGTGCCTGCTTTTTGAGATGCCTTTGTGCATAAGCAGTTTCTTTTTTGTTTTGTGTAAATAAAAGATTTAAAAAAAGTTGTTTTGATGCCTTTAAATTGGAACAAGAATGAAATAATGCAGAGAGAAGTCAGAAGGATAAAATTGAATGCTATCCCCACTCGGTAAAGTTGTCCAATTAGGCATAGTGTCAGAAGTTTTTAACATTTGAATGGCTAGGAGGGGATACTAATTTCACCCTTAATTATCTCTGCTTTAGGAGTCAACATCACAAAACTTCACTTATAATTTTAGCACATCTGTCAGTCTGTGCTAAAAAAATTGCTCAGGGCTAGCGTGTGACTGAAGACCCTTTTATCCCCAGAGAGGATTATATATTCCCTTCAAGTCGGGAAGGGGGGGAGGACGGGGAAAGAAGGTTAAAAAGCTCACCTACCTGATTGCGACCCACATTTGCCCTGTCAACAAACAGAGAATTTCACATCAAGCCTTTAACTTCAGATCCACAAAAAAGAAATAACAAATGTATGTAAAATCTCATTATAGGGTATTTTTGAAGCGACCAATTTATAATGCCACATATCCTATAATGTTACGTAGTACCTGACCTGTACATTTTTTTTCCTTTCAATAGCTCACATTGATTTCCTGTATGACTTTATCTGCTTAATACAAAGTGGGACTGAACAGTTATTTGTCTGGATTTAGCCATTCCTTATCAAACATTTATGAATTAGGTATTGCTGCAGCATCTTCTTGTAAGGTCTTTCTTATTTTTGTTTCAGTAAAGGTATGAATGTGGTGATAGGGCTGTAATAAATCTATGTTGAAAATGAAACATATTTTGGGAAACTGTGCTATCGTTTGGGGGGGAGGATAGGAGTATGGCCGTGTGTATTGTTTCTAGGACACTGGGTGGATGCCTATTAATAAGAGTGATTGACTGTTCTGCTTGGAGGTTTCAGTATATTAAGGTTGCCAGTTTCATAGCTTCACAGTAGGTTGGTGTTCTTGGGATGAAATGTCCAATTGAAAAAGAGAGGTTTGCCTAACCCAGGCCAAATTATACAGCCATCAAGTGTCTGTAGAGAGAACAGGATTTGCATCGGGGTCATTGAAAGGTCAGCAGGTTTGATTGAGTCCTCTCAGTTGGACTTTAATCTGCATAGAAGAATTGGATAATAAATAAAAATAACATAACCTCAATATTTTTTCATTTTTCTTTTTCAACTTCATTGTTCTTTGTCCTGAGCAAAAACCATTATGTAGACTAAAGTGTGATGTTTATGATAGTTCTGTTAAATGAGCATAGAAATATAGAATTATAGAATCGTAGGATTGGACGGGACCTCATGAGGTCATTTAGTTCAGTCCCCTACACTTATGGCAGGACCAAGCATAGATAGTAGGACCAGATATAGATAGATAGATATAAGCTATTCTTTGTGCTGTGGCTTATTTTTAATTTTTATCTTTAAAAGAAAAACACACAACATATTCAAGATGCTCACCTGCTGTTTCACACCTTTTAATCCTCTTACTCCACACGTTTTCCAACCCATTTAATTAAAACAGAATAATTAATCTTTATTTAGTGCCTTTCTTGCAAGGATTTCAAAGCACTTTCCTGAGTGCTTTATGAAGTGCTGAACTAAGCCTCAAACAACACCAGTGGAGAGGCTAGACTGTTTTTATTCTTCCTATTTCACAGATAGATAAGATAAAGAGAGGTTAAAAGACAAAAGATAAGAGGTTTTAAAGGCAATGGAATAGAACCTAAATTCCTGACAGCCTGTTTCCTGTCTTAACCATTAGACCCTTTTGTCTAGAACTGAAGATGCTCAGAAATGTATGTAGAAAAGAAGGTGGAAAACGTAGCAGAAACTATGAAAGTTAATAATTGCATAGGAAAGGCTACTTAAGTGAAAACTTACTGTTGTTAATAATGGTCATCATTTATACAGTGCCATAAATTTGCATGGCACTTACAAAGAAAACATTCCTTGTAATTTGCCTTACTTTGTCTTCACACACTGAATGTTTATCGTTGTTTTTATACAGATTTATATTATACTGTATTCTATTTTGCCTCCTTTTTTATTTCTCTTCACTAGTGCTTGCAGTGACTTCACAGTAAGCTTCCTTATACAGAAACCTGCTATTCTGCCCTAAATGCACAAGGTCAATAATGATTACCCTCTAACTTTGAAGGGCATCCCCTCCTCAGCTTGCACGTTGTGTCAAGCCACAGTCTCCCTGCATGCCATAATTGTAATTTCTCTTGTTAACTGCAATACTGATAAAGGAATTGTTATTTCAGAAATGCTATTGCACTAGTCCACTAATGTGGTAAACCTTGCAACAACAGGCCATAAGTGTATTTTTTTAATTGTGATAAATTATTGGCTTTATATTTCACATTCCTTTTAAAGCAGCCCATATGAACATAAACAATTTTTGAATACATTTAAAAGATGGTCAACAGCCTGGTCTCTCTTACTGGGAGGGTGGAAAGCTACATTTCTGTAGCCAATATACACATGCTATATGCGGATGTTTTCATTCTTTTTTCAGCTTTCAAACATATTCATAATGATCTGTGTAACTTGTAAATGATCCAAATGCATACGCTCAGCACAGGAACATTACTTGTCCTGCGTATCAATGTATATTATGCAAGCTATGTTTCTTTAGAAGTTGTAATGACAATTTAACGTTATTTCTTAAGGTGAATAGCCTTGAATAATTAATGATAAAGTGAGTCCAAAGAAAATAGAGAAGAGAACAAAATAATGATATATATATATATATATATATATATATATAAAAAAAATTGAATTGAAACTATAACTGGCATTGGCTGTGGCATGTCTCAACCCAATAGCTGTTTGATGAACCTGGGGAGGCTTTCTTAATAAAAGAATTGATGTTTTCAGTGCAGTGCAAACTACAGGTTAACTTTTTAAAATTATGTGCTTTAATACTTTGCATACAATTGATTGTTCATTTTCCTATAGTAGTATCCATTCTGCTAATATCAGCATCAAGGTTTTTAAAGGTTAATGTGTTTAGTGAAATACAAAAATAATAATAGATATTTTATTTTTACAGTTTGCAAATATACATTGTGATCTACTCACCATGTACCTGATTCAAAGGATCTGTGCAAATATGTTGTAAGACTGCTGCTGATTTGCTTTTCAGTGTTATTTTTCATGTGCTGTGCATTTTCAGGATCTATTGGGAAATGTGACTTTTTTAAATTGTCATAATAACAAAAATTAAAACCAGGAGACAGCATCCAGGTAATAAGCAGGAGAAATGTGCATTCATGCAAATATCTAAACAGAAATATACTAGTATTAAAAACTAAACTCACCAAACATGAATAGTCAGTTAAAGTGTAACTGAAATTGACTATGTCATGGATCAGCCTAATAGCTGGAGCCCTGGTTCAATACAATGAACTTGGGAAGGTTTTCTTAATGAAAGAACTGACGTTTTCTGTGCAGTGATTGCATTCATCAGACCACATAGTGCTCATTACACTACAAAGGCCTGCCAATGTAAATTGCTAGGATCATCAGTTAGGTAAACCTGATAGGGACAAAAGATAGTGAAGGAATGAGAGACTTCAGTACCTTAGCAGGATATTCAAAGTTAGCTTGCTCTGATGACCTTTCACCAGTGCATTAGAATCTATACTATATTCAGTAATGGGGACCGAAGTTTCTAACCTGATTCTGCTAAATATGATCCTTATAGTAAGTTATTGGAAGGTGTGCATATCTCACTCTTGGTTAGTATAAAGTTCACATATCTTATGTCAGCAATGATATTTATTGAACTTGTCTTGTTAATATACCGTGGAGGTTATTGAAAAATGGATACTATCTTTCAATTAGGACTAATGAGACTCTTAAAACCACCCTGGTTTGTGGTGCTGTTTTGTAAGGTGCCACATACTGGGGTTGATTTCTTCAGAGAGAAGATGAGCCAATGCCATTGGGAAATGGGAAAACTAGACATTGCTGATTGCCAAGGACAAAGCTGGAAGGCCCTGTGCTGACTAAGGAGCAGGCATATTAATTCAACTGGGATTTGTATCCACTCTGTCCCTTGCTTACCTAATAGGAGCATTGTTACATTGTTTCATAGGGAGATTAGTGATTGAAAGGGGAGATTTACAAAGTAAAGATAAAAGTTTTGATTTAATTGTCCTCACATACAGCCTATTAAGATGCTTGTCTGCTCTATGAGACAGCACATTGAATCAAACACATTCTAGGTGCGTAAACAGGACGTTTGTTAAAACAGACACCCGATTGGCTTAGTAATATCTATTTTACTAAGAGTTCAGATGAATTGTTGTTCTACACCATAGATGCTCTGAATGGTAGTGTGGGAGTCATAGTCACAGAGGACTACTAGACAGCATCACTTCAATGTCACCTGATTTGTCAGACTTTCTTTAAATATATTTTAAAATATGTAAATAATGCTGGCTACAGCCACTTAGCCTTGTTCCCCCTGCTGACATCTCCTCTGGAGGATGGGGAGTGAATATAAAGCTGCCGGCTCACGTGGAAACACATGACGTTTGTCCTGTTTTGAATGTTCATGCCTGCCAAGTTGCCCGCTGCAGTCCATCATGCTCCTCTGGTCCCCCACCAGGTTGAGACAGGGAGTCTGTTACACCCAGTGCCACCTGTTATGGCCCTTTTTACAACATCACTACAGGTTGTGAAGAAGACGACGACATTGGTAGGGAGGGTCTCATAGGTCGGGGATTACAGTGACTTTTGTGGCTGACATGAATTTGTTTAAAAGGGGTTTTTTTGTTACGGAATCTTTTGCCCAGAGTTCACATAAAATGATACATTTATTTTCATGAAACAATTCCTGCTTTGTCATTCTTTTTCTTTTCTCTGTGGGCTGCATCATCAGGGACAGGTCTTTAGGGTTATTCTTAGTTAGTGTTGCTGTAGCTTCTTCAATACCTTATGAGGATCTCAAAGCCTTTTACAAACATTACCTGATTACACCTTTGAGATATCGGTATGAGTAAAAAGAGTGGCATGGGTCCTTGTTTGAATAAAATGGTTATTAAAGGTCTCAACTGCCTTAATGAAGGATAGAAGACCAAATCATGCTCAAGTGAGTGAACAGAATTGGCCCAATGCCTTATTTTGTAAAACGGTTCAAATTCTTGCAAATGTATTTTTGAAAATTCTGACCTTCAGGGTGCTAAGTGTAAATGAAAAGATTGAAGGAGATAGATAACCTGGGTGGGCCTTTACTCTTTTGGAAACTGTACTGAAATTTCTTTGAGAATTAATAGTCTTATGAATTCTGGCAAGGAGGAAGACTTCTCAGTGCTCTTCAGGTATGTCGATAGCTAGGGCATGATCTTGTGAAAACTTGAGCAAGTGAGTGGTCCCATTGAGTTCAGCTGTGTCCGGAAGAAAATTACTTATGTGGAGCAATAGAGGGGGCTCCCAAAGTTCTTTATAAATTTTACCAACTTGTTTAAAAAGAACAAAATCGAGGATTTAGTTTGTCTATACCTACCATGCAGCAACCAGTGAAATGTAACAATTGCAGCACATTGCATCAGTATGCATCAGTTTAGGAAAAGGCGTGAGTAATAGTCTAGGCTACCATGTGAAAGAGCCAGAATCATTAAGCTCCAATCCCCAACACACTCCAAGGTTTTCACAGCACAGTCCTGCTCTGCTACAGTGGCCCGCTGAGCCCATGTTAAGCAGGAAACTTGAACTCCCACCCTGCCCACTTCTTCAGCCAACTGGCTGCTTGGACGTCTTAGGGAGATAGACTCACTTCTACCATTTCAGCAGGAAGGAAAATTTCTTCGGATTCACCCCAGCTCAGCTCGACAGTGGCAGCTTGCTGGTATTTCCTATCCCAGTTTCTCTCTGTAGAGAAGGAAGGGAAGCGAGATGGCAAATGGGATTTAGAAAGAGTATGTTCTCTGCCTCTCACCAGCCTCTGCTGAATATATCCCCTTCCAGTCTCTGTAGCGGGGGACAAGCCATAGTGTGAGGAGGAGATAAGGGACCACACTTAAGTAGCAAACCTCTCAGGCAGGAAGGCAGAGAACACAGTGCTTTCCAGGAAAGGGTGAAAACTTCAGTCTCTTAAGTTTCTCAGAACAGTTTCTCTCCCTTACCATGGACACTGCAAGAGTGACGTGGGATGGGATATGTGGGGGAAGAAGGGGGGCAAGGGGAAGAAAAGTCTGATCTGTACAAGAGATCACAATTACCCTCTGAACGATACTATAGTTTAATACTTCCTCTACCAAATAACAATTACTGCACAGTGGCTAACCATGACAGTACACGGACAATAGTCAGGAAAGGGAGAGAGAGTGAGTAAAAGTTTGTCTGCTAAAACAGATGATAGAGACAAAATGGATGAGGTAACGTCTGTTATTGGACCAGCATTTGCTGGTGGAAGAGACCAGCTTTCAAACATCAGAGCTCTTCAGGTCTTGAAAGCTTGTTTTTTCTACAAACAGAAGTTGTTCCAATAAAACTTGTTACCTCACCCACCTTCTCTCTCTCATATTCTGGGACCAACATAGCTACAACAATGTTAAAAAAAAAAAAGTCAGAAATATTGTTGAAGAACAGATTAAGTCCGTACTGCTATGATTATACCCAAGAAATCCTATTGTTCAGAACACCACTTCATAGTGAAATAATTCAATTAAAAGGAAATTAAAAACAACACATTCCACTTGCAAGATTTATTCTTTCAGACCCTCAGTCATCTTTTATGCCATAGGATCGTGAAGCTGTCGCAAATATAGCCAACATTAAGATTCAAATAAATATGCTATATTGAAAAGAACAAAACAATTGAATGCTTTGAAATACAGCAAGGCTTTGTGTTTTGAGGGTGTTTTTCAATGTTTTGTAGGTTACTAAGAGTAACAGAAAGTTAAGATAACTTTTGTATTGTTTATTTTTGAACAATTAAACCTTTTTATTCATAATCTGTGACAAAGCCAGAAGTAAAACTGTCATTTGTCCAAGATATTAACCCTGCTCCTCCAGCATATTAACATACCTCTTGTGGTGTGTATTGTTTCTTCTTGTATAGATATAGGTGATTCTGTACACAAGTGATTAATGGCCATGCAATTTTGCTTGTATCATTTAAAGCATCTACATGAATATAGAGCTTCCCATAACCTTACTTGACTTAATATTTATAAAGAGGTTTGAAAATATAAAGACTTACCTATGGTAAGTTCTATGCGGATTTTGTACTTCTGAGAGCTGAGTGTATGGCGTGTGGGGCCTGGTCCTCCCTTACATGAATGCTTTTTTTATGCCACTCTGTTAGTGTAAAGGAGATAGAAATCTGCCTTTCGCTCCTCCATGGCAGCCCTACATCAGTCCCACTCCCAAGACCCAAACCCGGAGGGTGGGCCTAGAACAGAAATTAGAAGGGAGGCAGGGATGGGACAAGAAAGGGGCATGGCCTGGGCACGCTGTGCTCTAATTGTTCTTTTCTTTCCATTGCTCCCATCGAGTGCACATTAGAGCAGCCCTGATCCCACTTTAATGGATACTTGTGGCCATGAGAATATGGAAGCAAAAAAATGGCTTAAAGCTGATGAAGTAACTGAGTATCTGGCCTTATGTTCTCTCTGTAAAGTGTCATAAGCACTATAGTGATCTATATAAACTTTAAACATAAATAATATTTTTTATATCATTAATCATTTAGTGCAAATCTCGTATGATTTGAGGGCATAATACTGTAGCACTGAGGAGAGATCAATAGGATCGCTAAATGTAATTTTAAATGACCAAAAGCCTTACTCAGTTAGGACATCCCTACCTGAGTAATCACATTCTGTCCCTCTCCCGTGCTGCCACATTTGTGGTCAGGGAAGACTCTCTGACTGGAACACCCTTGATATCTAAGATTAGGAAGCGCCCCTTGACTTTGTAATATACTTGATGCAAAAGAGACTTAATTCATTGGCCTTGAGGATGTTTTGTAAAAACTCAGGTCTTTGGGCAGTCACCTGAGGTGGTTAAGATTTGGGTGGGATGAGGATTTTTATCTGGGGTGATTAGGGTTTTGTGTGAGTTCAGGTAGGGAAATTTCAGTTTTGTGGACTTGGCACCTTTTGTGTGGAGTGAGGTTGTTAGTGTGCTATTGCTTTTTTTCCTTTTAGTTGGAGTGCATTTTAATGATCTGTCAAGAGAGCCTAGAACTTGGGATAGGTGCTATTTTTTATCTGGGGATGTTGAAATCAAAATAAATAAACAAACAGATGGCAAGTCTGTCATGACTGGTATCAAGTAGAAGGAAGCTTAACTATTAGAATAATTAGCACACTTAGGCAGAAAGGAAGAAGGAACTCTCTGTCATGTATGATAGTTTTGCCCTACACGTTTCACTCCCCCAATCCTCTAGTTCTGATGTAATTCAAATACATTAGTAATTATACTGAATAGTATATAATTCCATAGCTATTTAATAAAACAGTATTTAAAAAAACAGTCAGGATTTTAAAATTGTTCTTAAAATATGGTACCTCACTGACCGTTATCTGGTTGTGAAGATTTGAGAGAGAGCAAAAATGAAGAATCTTTCAAATCTCCCCAACCCCCATAACAGAGATGAATATAAGAATAAAATACCTTTACAAAAGCTGGACATCTCTCAGAACACAAATAAAACTCCTTCTCATAAAAACAGACCCATCACTAGTGAAGTGCCTGTTCACATTGTATATTGTTACTGAATATAATGAGCAGGAAATGTATTTTGGGGAGATGACCAGATGCCTATAATTCTGGGGCAGAAGCAAATAATGATACGAAGAGTGAATGTGTGGCAAGGAAGTGGGGGGCAGGTGGAAGTAAATGTTTGGCCTCATATCTGTGAGTTCATCTGTAATTGAATGGTTTGCACTAACATAACCCAATTTTATCACTGAAAAGTTACTCAAGTAAAATGTGTAGAATTTAAAAAGCAACAAAAAATTTTTGCTAAAGACCATTAAGTGGCCTCAAGCCTCACGTTTCTGTGTTCATCATTTGTACCGATTATAGTGTGACAGCTCTTGAGTTTCCAATGATAACAGCCATCTGACTTGATCTGAGTTCAATGGATTTTCACTAAAATAGAATCATCGCCTTTGTGATGGATAGAAAAAGTAAAGCAATACATCCTGATAAATGCTTCGGCTTTTTTTTCCCTTTCCCTTACTGTGACCTTGTACAATCTATACGTGAGCAAAGCTGAGCCCTGGCCACTGCTGCAACGCATCAGGACTTTGAAATTTAAGTAGCTCTGAAACCCATCAATGGGGTGAAGGGAGAATGGCCTGAGAAAGCAATGGATCATGCTTAGAGGACTCACAGGGAAACAGGGTAAGCTGAAGGTCAATACGCAGACATGTCCTGAAGGAAAAGCTCAGACACTCATTCACATTCACGTCTCAAAGCCACTGCTGCTATAGCACTGTGAGGGGAGATCAGTAGCAGAGCAAAATAAAACAAGAATTTCAGAGCATATCATTTCTTCTCAGAAGCAAATGGCACAAAGGTACAGTATAAAATAGCTGTAACCTATAGTGGAGGTGCAGTGCCCTAATCATCCCATCTGAGCTGCAGGGAGCATAACACCCTTTGAAAACAACTGCAGTGGAATGGAAACAAAGTTGATAAATCCTGGTGATTGTGCAGAACATTTAATGTTTTTAATACATCGTTGGTGATTTGTAATATAGTATTCAGCATGGCATAAAAGTGAGCTAAACTAGAAAGGATGCTGTCTGAATCCACGCACACGTCTAATGTAAGGCCTTTATATTTTGTACATTAGACTTTGTATGAATAATTGTGATGAAAAGTTCTGCGTAAGTTTCCAGTAAGATTCTCACTGGTTTTGATTTTTTTTGTTTGTTTTGTTTTTTTTATAAAGGTCCATGCTGCCAGATACTGATTAGCTCAGGTATAGTGTGCTTTTAAATAAAATAAATAAACAAAATAACATTAGTACACAAATTTGAACCCCCAGTTACCATGGTTAAAGCAGAAATTGCAGAACAAGTCAAGAAGCTTATTAGCATTTTATGTAAATCAGTTATTACTGTTCTCCACTTCCTTAATTATCCATGTTATTTCAATACAACCCTTTCTTTGATGTCCCAATTCTATATTTAAATAGTGCAAGATTTCTATCATATCCTCCCGCTGAGGTTTGTTCCATGCAAAAAACATGCCAAGAGCAGCTATTTTAGAGACTACTGGGAAATGTTTAATTGGTTAATCCCATTTGAGTTATGAGGGTGTATTGCCATGCACAGAAAATCAGAAACATGTAAAGAACTGGGTAGGAGAAGTTTACTAACACTTGCAAGACTTCCCCTGAAATTTAGACCTGAAGACATTTAATTTCTTACCTATCCAGTGGGAAATGATTCAAAGGAAAATCCTTCAAACTTCTTTTGAATGTGCTAAATGACTGATTCATAGTAGAAATATTTTGAATGAAAATAAAGTAGTTATTTTGGTCCTTGCATTGCAAAAGGGGGCTCTCTTTACATTTGAACTAGTGATAAAGTGACAAAGAGAAGATCACAATATTTCAACCAATCTCCTGCAACCACCCCGTTCCTCCCCAAACCTTAACAGAACCTGCTATTGCAAATAAATTGTGTTTCACAGGTTAGCATGTTGCAAATTTCTCACAATTGTCTTTGGACATGTTAATCATGCCCATTTTAGCATTTGATAGTTGCTCATTAGAATTAATTCTGCAGAAATGGGTGCTTTGCAGAAATTTGAAAATTGCTGTACATTGTCCAACTTCCTTATTTTAGATTGGAGAGATTTCAGAGCAAGGTACTGGCAAGTATTCCTGTCTTCTGTGTTAAGCAATTAATAGTTTAACCTCCTTTTTTATTTTATTTATTTAAAAATGTCTACAATGTTTGTTGCAAATCATGAAGATAGAATTAGCAAAGTGTCTCTGAAGTACCTTGCACAATTAGCTGACAGTTGTGTTTGCTTGATTTGGTCATGAAGACAATTTCAAGATACAACAGTGGAGAAAGGCCACCAGATTGATCAAATGAACGATGTTTCAACATTTTCAGGGGGTTAAAGGCAAACAAATAAAATAAAAGTCCTGTTATTTTAAAACCTACTTATGAATTGTAGCAAAAGGAACAGATGCATTTAAGAAATAATGCTAATTTCCATATTTGTTAAATATTGGCAACTTGCATTATATAATGGCACAATTGTTATGAAAGATGTACACAAAAAAAATACAGCCATGCAATAGTTATCTCTAGAATGAGATGTTTAATGAATAAAAGTAGGAAATGAAAGGATTAGTTCATTTGTGTGTTGTTTCTTTTTTTAGCTCTCTGTTCTCGTTGTGGATAAAGTTATTCTTTGTGAGCATTTTCCCAAACTAAGATTTGGATTGTCCAGTTAATAGTGTTAGGCCACAAGCTTTCTCATCTTTACAGTTCTTGTAAACACATGTCGTCGTCTTACAGAAATAGGTTAGCTTATTAAAAAGCCTCCATCAGAACTGTGGATTCCTGAGTTTCCATCACTGGGAAGTACATTGTTCCAATTCTGAAATTATACAGTCTAAAATCATCATCATGTATTTTCATCAGGATGAAATATCGGGAGCTCTGCTTAGTGCAAGGTTTTATTAATGATGTGCTGTCAGAAGCTGGATGCTCTGCATATTTGCATATTAAACAGCTGAGTGAAGAAACATTCCTTTTATTGCTGCAGGGAATAAATCAGTTTAAAGCAAGTTCTCATCATTTATACTCCTTTCAGCTAAGTCTTCTTTTATTGAAATAAATTGTTGAAGTGCTTTGCTCATTCTTTGAATACTGATGAAATTTACCTTGATAGGGCCTCAAGAAAAATAATATTTTCTTAAAGGTGCAGTGTTGTTCTTTATCCAAATAGAACTTTCAGAAATTCTCTACAAGAGAATTTCTGAATGTCAAGCAAAATGAGAACTTTGCTAGGGTGTCCAATGTGTGTGCATGTTTTAAGATGTTCTTGTGTATCTTTCTAGTTTTATCCAAAAGGAGAAATCCATCAGGGATCTACTAACATGAGAAATACTATGCTTCCATTTTGATTGTATATATTGATTGCTGTTTTAGTAAAAGAGACTTCTTGTTGGGACATATATCTTTGCATTCCAGGATTAAGATTAACTTCTGTAGTCTGTTGGTGGCAGCCTCAGTTTAGAAGTCTGTTGGCTGGAAGAACTAGAAGAAAGTCAGTAACAAAGAGAGAAAAAATTTGCAGATTATTTCCTGCTCTCTCATGGTGCTTGAAATGAAACAGAAATGTGTCATGAGACCCTGGATTCCCCAAATTTAGGTAAATACATCATTTTGAAATCACAATTGGTTAAAAGGTGATAAAGAAGAGATTTAATAGAATGTCATTTTTCAGGCAAGAACCAGAAGAAAGCAAGAGATAAAAAGTCATTTAAAATTAAGTGAAAGGATTCTGTTAGCTGAAGGGAGATTTTGGTTAAAGAGTTTCATTGAAATAGAGTTCCTCTTCAAGTTGCGCTCTGCATATTTGCACTCTTGGGTTGTGCCGACCTTGTGCAGCTAGGGTGGTGGAACCTTCTAGTAGCAATACTTGTTGCAGGCGCCTCAGCTCTCCCCTCCTATCTCTAGCGCTTACAATGGTCCTGTGGGATGGGGGGGAAAGGAGGGGCAGTAGGCAAGTTGGTGACATTGCCACCTCAGTTCCTTCCAACTGCCACAGCATTGGGACGTGAACCACCTTACATTTGTTTTTCTCTGTAGTTAGTATTGTACCCTAAAAAAATAGTATATTCATAAGTTTAGATTGTGACTAGTTGTAGTTTAGTGTTAGGTAAAGTGTTAACACTTTAGTGTTAGGTAGTTAGTTATCGATAGTATAGTTTATTTTAAAAATTGTTTAAATTAAGAATCGGTATTAGTAATTGAATAGTTTACTTGCCGACTATTCTCGATGTTAAAACAACTAGTTTTTTTTAAGCTGGTGGGATTCTTGGCATTGACAACATATGTAACCCCCTATGCCAGACTCAGAATGAGACCTCCTTAGCGTTGGGTTCTGAAGAACTTCAGTCCCACTATAGACAGCATGCTGAAGAGGATTACAATGTCTCAAGAAATCATTAGTTCTCTAACATGGTGGCTACGTACCCAGAATGTTCTCAATGGAGGATTATTCAACCCATCTCAGCCAAAATTAATAGTAACTATGGATGCATCTAAGATAGAGTGGGATGCACATTTTCATACCAAGACAGTAAAAGGCCTTTGAAGTCTGAGTCCAAATAACACATAAATGTATCGGAGCTATGGGCAATACATTTGGCAGTCAAAGCATTTCTCCCACAAATACACAATATAGTTATCCAGATCGACATGGACAACATGGCAGCAGTTTATTATGTAAAGAATCGAAGGACTCATTCCATTCACCTGTGCAACTCCATTATGTGGAGAACAATCCACACTTTTACATCTCGCTACGTACTAGATTGGTAATCCAGGTCCAATGTTCATTTTGGCAGTTCTTCAGTCATTATTCAATTAGGGCTCCCTCTTCTTCCTTATTGAGGCACTGCTTGCCATACTTTCCGAAGAGTGAGAATACACAGAAAGCATTTGAACAAGGAATTGAGGTTACTTACTTGGAACTGGAGTTCTTTGAGATGCAGTCTGCATATTCACATCCCCTGCCACTTTCCCCGCTTCTGCATAGTCCTACTTGTATCATTATTTGGTACTCTGCTTTAGCATTTGGAAGGGACTGAGGTGGCAACGTCACCAGCACCTCCACCTGGGGTAATGTCCCAAGAGTATGAACATGCAGTATGAACATCTCGAAGAACTCCACTTACATGTAAGTAACCTCCATATATCCACTGAGAACCAAAAATATTGAGAGAATCCAGTGATGGAGCTCTCAGGAATACACGTTTCTCAGTTGATATGCTGTTGAGTGACATTTTATTTAAAGGCTACTTTACTCCATAGGCCACTACTGAAATGGAGCCTATTTGTTACCATAGGCAGAGAAATATGCTCAAAGGAATTATCAAAGGAAAAAGTAATACTGTCTGTATTCCCATTTTTTATCTTAAAAGGTTGACAGCATCAAGCCATTATATGCCTTTTTTATGTTGCACAATGTATTGTTACAATATAAATCATTAGTGACAGAAGCTTCTTGTTTTTAAGTGAAAAATGCACATTTAATAACATGAAAATAATGTCAAAACATCCTCTCCTAGATGATTGCCAAGTGAACTATAGCTTTTCCTTTGTTTTAGTTTCGGAGGTTGGGTTTAGCAAGAGTATTTTCAGATTTTTAAAGAAAAAGTGATACATTGCAGCTGTAGTTTATTTTAATTGGACAGCACTAAGTGAGCTGACTTTATGATAACAGTGGAGCCAGCAGCAAGTGGCTACACTTCCACTTTAAAGCTTATACAGAAGAAAATAAAATCCTTGAAGCTAAATTCATAGGGAATCAAATTGGAGTTACTTCAGAATCTCTCTCTCTCTCTCTCTCTCTCTCTCTCTCTCTCTCTCACTTGTTTCTCCATACGTCATCAGTGTCACTCTATCCTCAGGTGTGCATGCTCTCAGGTTAACTTTACACAAATATTATACACACCATCTCATTATTAAAATCCTGATATTAAAGATAACTTGGTTTTAATTGTTTACATTGTATTTATTTAGTGATATTTGCAAGATATGATGAGTACAGATATAGAATCTTCAAATACAGCATATACTGTTACAGCTGGAAATCCCGGAAACATTTTTACCCTCCCAAATATGTATTTGCTGACATTCTGAAGTATTATCCCAATAAAAAAGGATGTCACATCTTTGATTTCTTTATTATACAAAAAATATAAAAGGGAGCCTTACTTAATATAAAGTGCTTGTTGAAGTCACATGCAATTTTTGTGTGTATGATTGAATATTATATCTGGCAAAATGCACTTTCTGAAATTTGGATTAGAGAAGTAATGTGGTTAGACCTATTGTACTTCACAGGAGTGTTGTCAGGTTTAATTAATTATTCTGCAGCTTTTTGCAGTGCAGGTTCTGTGCCAATATATCTCACTGCCATTAGCATGGAAATACCTTCACATCAGCCGGGATGCTACTACCAAATCAGCTTATGTTCCCCCATCCCACCATACACATGATTTCTCAGCACCTGGCTATTTCCTTTTTTTTATTTTATGTAGGGGAGAGAGAATGGCTACACACCCATTCCTACTCTCTACATCCTTCTGGGGCTCAGTGAGAGGGGAGAATAGGACAGTCTGTCCTTTAATTTATTTTTTTAAAATGCCTTCACTTGTTGCTGTGCTGAAGAAGCTGTCACTTTATTACATGGTCTAGTAGCGACTTGTCGGAATTTTCTTTGATTGTTATTAGTAATTAGAGATGGAAAAGACTTAAGTCATCCTGTCTTCCCCCTCACCCTCCTGTCAGATAATTTCCTGTATTATATTATTTCGTGCTTTTTTTTTTCTGGTCAAATTTAAATGACTCAAGTGATGGGGCATTCACCACTATCCTAAGGAAACTATTTCAAAGTCTAATGGACCTCAAGGTCTGGAATTCTTTTTCCAGCTCTTCAGCCTAAACGAGAGATTAGATATAGGGAAAGAAACCTGAACTTGTTTTAGTGATAAATCCACGTCAAGATGTTCTCATCTTCCATCTGTAGATTAATTAAATATAAGGAAAAAAATACTTCATGGATTCCTAATTTTAAAACAGTAGCATCAAAAATGAGAAATGTTGTGATGTGGGATGTAGAATGTAAAGTGCAAACTACTGTACTGGCTAGTGATGGGTGGAAATTAACAAATTCAGGTTATGCATACATTGAGACTCCCCCTCTGAAATATCCCTGTCCTAGCTGCTTCTCCCTTTCTGGAAACCCTTCCCACAGCTCTATGACACTCTTCAACAAGTGCCTGTTTTATGTATTTGTAAAACTGATTCTGAGAGTAAACTGGTTGGCTGGTTGGAAGATGTCAGTTTCTTCAGTTCCCCTTCTAATCACCAGAAAGGCTCCTGTAAGTGTGCGCTGTCCCCAAGGGCTTCTGCTTTCTCTCCTCTTCCCCCTTCCCTGGCACCTCATCCCATCCATCAACTTCCTATTAAAGAGGCAAAAATGCTCTGTTGTCATCACTCCTAGCACTCTAGCTGGTGAGATGGTGCTTTGGGCAAGGGGATAGGGATAACATTGATGACTGCACTGATCACAGGTTTCTGGGACTGACTATATGTACTTCCAACAGACTCTTTGTTTTGCTTTCTCCACAGCCACTCACTTGCCTCAGGCTCCTGGTATCTCCTGACCACAAACTTCCAGCATCTTCTGACACCTATTATGATCCTTCCACAGGCCTCCCGGTGCACATGCTGATACTGTGTATAAAATCCTGTATATAAAATACTTCATATAAGTTTGATTATAAATCCGGTTATATGTGAGAACTTACTTTAATAGTGGTGATAAACAATGTCTTTAGTTAATAGTCATAACAGATAAAATGACTTGGAAAATAAGGAAAGGAGGAAGACGCTTGTTCACAAACAGAACAAACTAACTAAAAGATGAAGGGAATCAGTGGTGTGTGTGTGTCTGTCCGTCCGTCCCCCCGGAGGGAGCCACAGCAAGGTACCTCCCTGGGCCATGGGTCACATACACAGACTGGGACTATCTGCCCTCCCCTATGGGTTGAAGGTCTGAAGTGAGGTCTGCACCCAAATGGTCTGCGAGAGAGGTGCCGAGGGGAAGAAAAAAGCCAAAAGGCTTGTCCGGCTGGGGTGGAATTACCTCAGACCCCTGGCCAGAAGAGACTGTTGCCAGCCAGTGAGACCCAGGAGGGGGCTTGATATACCCCAATATATATATAAACTAAACTCCTCAGTCTGCTAATTGTGCGCCTAGGAGTCTGTGTATTCACACACTTACTGTCACTGTTACCGTCCTGCTTCCTTTCCCATTCTCTCCATCTGTTTTCTTGTGCTCTCTTGTGGCATCTTGACTTCGATAACATTCCCAAGACTTTGGGGGCAGGGAATGTCTCTTCGTATATGTTTGTACAGCACCTGGCACAATGGCAATTCTACTGTAACAAAAATAAATAATAATATCAACTGTCAAACACAACACATATCAAGAGAGCATGGTAACACTGACCCACAACCTGCTAGTGTAGAAATACCAATCTGGTGATAGTATAGTTGCCAAACTCTTAATATTTCTAGTGGCCCCAAAATCTCCACAGTACCTGTTGTTTGCCTGAATATTTTCTTTTTTTGTGTTTGTTTTTGTCTTTTGTTAAGATTTCTCTACGTAAGTACTTTACAAATAGAACTCAGTTTTACTGTAGGTGAAAATAACTGCTGTTAATATGCTATTAATATCTGCTTTGTTCTGCAGTAGTTTATACAACATATCAGAAGATCTTTTTCCAACAGGAGATGATTTCTTTCTGCTTCTCCTGAAGCAGCACAGTAATATATTGATTCTGTAGTAGAAAAGAGAAGTCTTGACTACTGTGAGTTACTTGTACCATAAGTGAATATATCTCAATTTACCTTATGGTTCCCTGGTCGATACATCCTTTAAATTGACCGTTTTTATTTTCCTTGTTGGCCTTTGATTTCTTATTTAACTTCTTGAAGCCAATGATTGAAATTTCTGAGAACAAGACCCACTGCTAGAAAAGGGGGGGATGCCTCAAAACCCACCAATTATTGGTTAATTATCTTTATCACTTTGTTAAATTAACTATTATAATTAAGCATCATTTGTATTGTAGTTGTGCTGAAAAGCCCCAGTCAGGATTGAGGACCTCATTATACAAGGTATTTCACAAATGTATGGGAAGGCATAGCTTCTGGCTTAGAGGTCTTATTATAGGTTAAATGGACAAAGCGTGGACATGGGACACACCACACAAGTGAAAGAAGGAGTAAAAGTAAAAGAGTAATGGTTGGCAAATATATTAGTTGCCGGGTTTGGGGCTTTTGGGGGGTGGGGTTGCTTTAATATATTCCGAAGGGCTAGTGTGGGATGAGGAGAAATAGGAGTAGGGGAAGGAGTAGTGGGACAAAGGTAGGAAGGAATGGATGGTGGGATTGGGGTGGGTAGAGAAAAAAGAAAGGGAGAGATGGGTGAGGGATGTCAAAGATCCTGGATGGCACAGGAATGGCAGCAGCGGAACAGGAAGTTGGGTCACACAGCTAATTAGCAGAGAAAAGAATGTTCATCGGTTAAACTAGAAATTAGAATCCCACATCACTAATGTCTAGGCAGTTGCAAGGACTCTCTTTGCTGCTGGGCCCTGCTTCGCCTCAGGGTCTTTGTTACTGAGGCTCACTGTGCCCTTACAGCACTCTCAGTTCTCCCTGTTCCCTGTGGCTTGGTTTGGGAGACGTAGGTGTGCAGGAAAGGGTACTCGAGCCTGTGCTCCAGCTGAATGCTCCAGCTGAACCACCTTCCCCACTCAAGTTTGTGCAACATTTTCCTCTCAGTCAGGAAGGAAAAAGAAGGGGAGTCCCTGATTCATTTTGTCCCTATGTTGTATAACCAAGCTGATGCCATAAAAGATATAAATTAGATAACCAACCAGGATTCATGTAGACTCATTTACAACTATCTCTTTCACCATGTTTTCACAGAAGGCACATTCCTGTTCAGCACTAATAGAGTATAGCTGAAGGTGGAGATTTGTTTAAAGAATTGATAGGTAGAAGAGAGAGAGAGAGTGTGTGTGGGTAATTTATTAGCATTTTAAAAATAAAATACAATTCAGGTAATACAAGCTGGTATCAAAAGAAAGATGAAATCTGAAGTCTGAGGAACGTTAGCTATCCTAATGTTAGTGTTTAGATCTGTTGTATCTATTAAGTCATTTGTTCAATTAAGTTATAAATGTTTAGTGTAATTGGGATTAAGTGAATGATCATTTAGAGGAGGGAACATGTTTTATGTTGTCATTTTCAGGATGCCTTAATTGTAACTGTATTTTGTGGGTTTTTTGGGGATGTGTATATTTGTGTCCAGGAGGCTTGACAATGGAGTGATAGAAGCCAATAAACATTTTCTATAAGAGTAATTGATATCTGAGGATCAACATTCCTGTTTCATGTGGTCTTTGCAGTGTGGCACCTGGAAAGGAAGTCAGAGCTCAATTAGCTATTTACTTCCTGTATTTATATATATTAGCATCTGTTAATAACAATTATAACTAAAGTTCTTTAAATGTTTTCATTATAACCATCATTTTAAGAGAGCCCAGCCATTTTTCATTTGCCCAGAAAGAGTTAAAAAATATGTTACACATTCCCAGATCAGGTACAATTTGAAGAGGAGAAGAGATGTTTAAATCAACATTTGATTTAAATTAGTTCTCTAAACAGAAAGTAAAGGAGGAACTGCAAACCCATGTAACTGAGACCTAGTTCTAAACAGGATTAAATGATAACATGTAACCAGCAGCCAATGCCTCTAAACTGCTAATAATTCACACACAGCAGAAAGGCTGTTGTACTCTGAAACCGTATAGCAAAATCAACCCAAAAGGAGTTTAACTGAAGAAACCAAGCCCAAAAGTTCTGAAACGTTCATCAATCTGGTTCAGTAACAGGCGAGGGCAAAACACAATACTATATATGTGTGCATACACACAAAGGCTCAGCTTTTCTAAAATGACTTGATTTTAGAAGCCTCCATTTCTGGGACCTAGTGGGAGACACTTTGAGCACACGTCTTCTGAAAATCTGCTCCCTTGTGATGTCTCAAGTTGCACTGAAAAATGGAGGCATCCAGAATCACTAGTCACTTTTCAAAATGTTGGTCATACGATCTGTAGAGGAATCATCAAGATACATGCATAGCAAGAGTAACTAGCCATGTGATGTCACCGTACACCCCCCCATCACTACCTTCACCTATTGCTTCACTTTTTATTACTTCTCAGCCATTAGAATAGAAGCTCTTCAGAGCACGGCTCACGCATATTGTCTGGGTCACTCTGGGTGCAATGAATACAAAAAATAACCTCATGAAATAAAACTCAAATGAGAGCTGGTCATCTGAAACTTATTCAATACTGCTCTAATTCAATTCAAATCACTATCATTTTTGTTCTTCTAGCCAACTGCTGACTCGCTTTCTAACCTCAAACATCACTCCAACCACTCCTCCTAATGCTAAAAACACTCCTTCACCTCTCATTTCTCTGTCCTCAATGACCTGTATTTTTTGTTGTATTGATACTGGGGTAGAGTGTATTCTGAGGTTTGTCATTTTTGCTGAATATTTGTTGTGTCCTGCTTTATTAAAACTGATACTAAAGGCTTAAGTAGTTTGATATGGTGTAGAGTTCATTGTCCTCGTTTGGATCATGGACATTTGAAGACTGTAGTTGGCTTGGCATGGAATAAGCTTGAGATGGATTTCAGCACAATTAGATGAGGAAAATACAGTGCGATAGCCATCTGAATATGTATGTAGCTAAAACTGTATGGGTTTGACTTCATATTTGAGCATTGCTTTATTTTCCAAACAAATTTATGCATCTCTAAATGTTAATAGGAATGTGATATTGTCCGAGGGATGAAAATAGTTATCAAGTTTGTGATATTGACTTCGAAGTCCTGGTAATGTCTTTGATTAAAGCATTCTTCTGGAACTGTTGTCAGAAACAACAAGCCCTCCTTACTTTTTAAAAGCTTGTGTTTCTTTCTTGTGACAGCACCAAGATTTGAGCAACTAGAGAGAGAGTTCACAGGAGGCCATTCCCATTTTATTGACATGGTTCTTGTTTAATTAAAAATACACAAACCCGCAAAATCTCCAACCAAGTTTATTTTACTTAGCTCAAGCCTCTTCAATGCTAAACAAACACAAAATGAAACAACATATGGAAAGCAACTCCTTTCTCTCTGTAGCATGAAAATAGTCTTGATCCTTTTTTTAAAAGTCTAAGTGTAATTAGACTCAGATGCACCTGACTGCTGAATGTGGACAGTCACTGTAAGTTGGAATTCTTAAGATCTTGCTGGGAGTTGACCTTCTCCTATGCCTTCTTCTTTCCCCCCACCAATAAAACCACCCCTACATCATTCTTTAGCTCGGTAGGGCCTCTATATAGGACAGCAATTGGCAAGATGTGACAGAGCGTGCACCATCCTGATCAAACTAAGAGCTGAAGTACTACAGTGTGCTCATTGCCTGAGAGTCCCATGGCAGTCGGGGTGATCAGCAATGATTAAAACCGTTAATTCTCCCTTTCAGTAACAATTCAAACCTTCTGTCTTAACTACCTTTTTATTCCATGCTGCTCTTAAGTGGAACATTCCATTAATCCATAAGAATTGTAGTATGTGGGGCAGATTTAAAAAAAAATACATTTATAAATGAAAACTTGCTATGCTTATGTGTAACAATAGACATGGCAGATGCATTATTTTAAAGACATGCAGATTGGGATTGATTTTCAAACTCTAAATAGGTGCATGTGCTTTGTATGTGTACTCCTGCTCTAATAATTTAATCATTTCTAACATCATAGGTGATCTAATACTGTACAATGCACATTTCATTAAGCAATATCTGTTTGTCACACCATACCCAGTCCATAAACTCAAGGTCCATTCCTGGACTTACTTTGAATTTCTACCTCCTGTGACTATTATCAATAAACATCTTCTAATGGATTCTTAGTTCATAAAATGTATTAATGACATGACTCTCTTTTTTAGTGAGAATTTAATTCATTGTTTGGAACATCATACAATGAGAGGTACAGTTATTTCCTGAGCTGCTTTCTTTAAAAAAACACAGCAAAACCTAGACAAGAACAATAATAAGAAAATGTAATTATAAAAACTAAAATTTGGAATTTGGATTGAGGATCTGATCATTAACCCTTCGTTTTGTTTGTGTTCAGAAAGCTAAAACTTGATTACCTATATGAGCTTTTACAAATAAGGAAATGAAGACAGGTATTATAACAGTTATCCTCTGTATCTTACTCTTTTATAAGACAGGAGGATATTTAGGCAGAAAGTTTTCACATTAAGTTCAGCTTTTTTCTAGTCCAAATTCATTCTTTCAACCAGAGGAATTTCAAGAAGCCATCAAATCCGCGTAAATGAATGAACCTGATGCAAGTGCATAATGCTTCTATAAAAGTTTTATAGTAAATTAGTTGGACTGTTATTAAACCCATTCAGTCTGGATGCTGAGAGAGAGACTCCGTTTGAATACTAGTATATTTGGCAATTAAAACTGGTTTTATGGGGAAGGAGCTGGAGCAGTGTACCTTTTAACAGCTAGCTTAGCTGATTAATGTTGACTGCAAAATATTAGCCAAAATATTGGTCTTCGAGGTTTATACCTAGCCAGGGGCCCAAGTCTCAAGCAGTATTAATGGTAGAAACTGTTCCAATCATGTGGCATTTGGAAGCTTGGTGAGGGAGGCCCAGTCAAATGAATCTCCTAGGAAGCTGGGTTAATCATCTGATTGAAACAAGTACTTTGAATTACCACTAGGGTACAGCTCAGATCTGAGGCACTTAGATATTGCGATGGTAGGCACCCATATGCTGCTCTCTGATGTTCTGAGCCATTTCCTCTTCCTCCAGTTTGCCAGTGCATAAGTCAACCTCCCTGCGCTCCTACACCGACAGCTAATTGACCAAAAGAGTATTTTTGAATTAGGTTAGTAGTATCAATAGTAGGTGTTTATATTCCAAGTAGAGGGTTGCTCAAGTCTAATTTTAAAGCTCACCCAAAACAGGACTAGGCCACAGCCAATCTGAACTGAACCCATTCCCAAGAACATTGAGTTGTTTTACTGCCCAACGTGAATTCAGCACTTGTCATCAGATCTTGTCAGGATCCCCGGGTCTAGCTGGTAGGTGCCATGCTCAGATGTTCCCTTCCTCCCCCAGGCTTGCAGTGGTCATTGTGATATGGGACAGGGCAGGGCTCCTAACCACTACATTGTCAGCACCGCCCCCATTTCTCTCTCAGCCAGGCAGGAGGTAGCTGGAATAGGACCACAGTTGTGGTCAGTGGGAAGCGGGTGTCTCATCGATCGCTGCTTCCTGTCCAGCCAACAGGAAGCAGGTGGTTCTGACAACACCAGGAGTAGGAGCCCAAGCCTGGTCCGGCCTGTCCCACAATGGCCCCTGCTGGTCTTGGGAGAAACCACAGCACAAAACTGGCCACCAAGTCCCCCCTTGAGCTAGACCCTTGGAACTCAGCCTGAAACTGGCAAGCTCGGAGTGTCAAATTGTTTTCATGCTCTTCCCAAACCCAACACTTGAAGTCAGGTCCCATTGGCTTTGAGCTGAGAGTACATAAGAGCCCCAAAAAGGCAGAAGCATTCAATAAATATTTGTTCTGTACTGGGAAAAAGACAAATGATATATGCCTATCATATGGTGATTATAAAACTATTCCACTAAAATCTCTGGAGGATGTTAAAAGTTGGTTGCTAAAGTTAAGTGTTTTTAAATCAGCAGGTCCAGATAATTTGCATCCAAGAATTTTAAAAGAGCTGGCTGAAGAGCTTGCTGGACCATTAATGTTGATTTTCAATAGATCTTGGAGCACTGGAGAAGTTCCAGAAGACTGGAAAAAACCTAATGTTGTATCAATTTTTAAAATGGCACAGGTAATATAGATCTGTCAGCCTGACATCAGTCTTGGGCAAGATAATGGACCAACTGATAGAGGATTCAATTAATAAAAAGTTAAAGGAGGGTAATATAACTAATGCAAATCAGCATGCGTTTATGGAAAATAGATCCTGTCAAACTAACTTTATATCTTTTTAATGGGATTACAAGGTTGGTTGATAAAGGTAATATTGTTGACAAATACTTCTGTAAGGCGTTTGACTTGGTACTGCATGACAGTTTGATTTAAAAAATGGAATATAAAACTAACATGGCACACATTAAATGGACTAAAAACTGGCTGATGGATGGTCTCAAAATGTAATTGTAAAGGGAAAATCATCATCAAGCGGGTGTGTTTGTAGTGCAGTCCCACAAGGATAGATTCTTGGCCCTAGGCTATTTAACATTTTTATCATAGACCTGCAAGAAAACATTACCACTGATAATTTTTGTGGACAGGTCACTGATTCATAGCGATCTGTAAAAGGGGTGCAAGCAAACTCTGCCAGTGGGCCGGGATCAGACTGCCTTGGAGTACTGACCAAGGGGGTTGTGCCCCACAGTTTGAGAACCTCTGATTTTGACAGACTTCTTGACTAACACAGGCCATAGAATTCACTCTTTGTCACAGTGCAAGAATAAAGGAACATTGCGTGAAAAGGAAACACTTTTTCCAAAGGGCCCAGTTAACCTGTGGAGCACATTGCCACAAGAAGTCATTGAGGAGAAGTGCTTAGCAGGATTCAAAAAAGGCCAGTTACGTGGATAAAGAGAACATCTGAAAGTCATATTAATAAGGAGTGTTTTAAAGCCAAACCCCACATGTCAGAGCATAAACCAATTTTTGAGTTAGGGACGAATTTATTTTGTTGTTCCATAACAAAGAAATAAAATTTATTTTAATAATAATAATTAATTATATAGCAATGTATACATAATTATATAATTTAATACAATTTAATAATAATTTTAATCAAATTTAATCAATTAATTGGTTATTCCCTAACTATTCATGTTAGGGGTTTCGTGCATCCTCCCTCTGCACATCTGATGCTGGTCACTGCCGAAAAAGATATAATACCTGTACTAGATGGAACACTGGTCTGGTCCAGTGTGGCATTACCTATGTTGTTATGCCTAGCTGGCCTTCAGGATTCTCTCTCAGTGATAAAATCCACCTGATGTCATTATAATGGTCCCAGCTATCCCAGATATCCATGGGTATCACTTGTCTTTTATCTGTTGTGGGATCTGGTACCTTTATCACATGCATCAGATTCCTTGACATTTCAGTTTTCAGTAAGATACAACATCCACAACCATGTTGTTCTCACGTGTTTTCTGAATCCATATAATGTGGTTTCTCTTGGGTTTTTTCTAAATTCATCTAATACATTGTTCTATGTCACTTTTTGGCTAGGTTAGGGAGTTATAAAAACTGTTTAGTCCAGACACTGGCCTCTCCACTCTGTTAGCCTTCGCCTTCCCTCCCATTGCACCTGGCTTACCTGACGTTTCCCCAGAGGAAGATATTTTTTGTTTCAATCTTTCTTCCTTACAAATATGCCCACCCCATAACTTGCTCACTACACTTCACAGGAAAGAGGAAAAATTAATATGACTATTGCACAATGGTAATTTCAGTAGTTATTTAGAGACATTATTAACAAATTGAAGCCTGTTGGTTTGCACATAACAAGTCAATAACTTACTGCCTCAAAAGTATTTTTTTAATTAGAATTCCATAAAAACTGCAATTTTTGGCAGTAATAGATCAAAATGACCATATTTAACAGGTATATTAAATGGCTGTCAGAAATGTCTCCATATCCTTTCTTTTCTTATCACACTGCTTGTGCCTCTTGTGGGTTTGGGATGAAATCATAAACTGGAACATGTGCCAATGTGATCAATTGGCCTATGTAGAATTGTTGTGAATTAAAAAAGCAGAATAAAAATAAAAATAGGTATTTCCTCCTATCCAGACATGTAATTAGTGCTAATTTGTGCCCCATAATAAATGCTACTATGCTGCTAGCAAAAAACAAACAAAATGAAAAAAATGCAACATTGAATATGTTTGGAGACAAACTGCTGTGATGAAAGAGACACTCACACATGTAAGTGCAAGAAGCCACACTTTAGCTCTTAACACACATGTACTTCTAAACCGTGAAAATATCGAAGCAAAATGTTATGATTCATATGTCAACACTTAGCTTTTTCATAAGAATTCTTTATTAGAATATCAAATACTGTGGCTTATTCCAGGTACTCCCCTAGATCTTGATTTAAACCACGAGTAGCACTCTAACTCCAGGAGCAGTGATATTTCGCCATGTATCATGCACCTCTACTTTCTAGTTCTAAATTGCTTACTTATATCTTGTGATGGGTCCTTCAGTTTCTCGTAAATTAATATGGCATCTGTGAATATTTGCAAGCAGGTATTAGAAGTCCTAGTCTGTTCCAATACAGGGACTGTAAAAAAGAGGACAGATAAAGCAAGTTATTTTTCCTTTAGAATGCTCTTCCAATATGAAGCAAAATATTATTAATCGGGACTGCCTGCTACTTTCATTTACCATGTAGCTGCTCATGGGATTACAGGCACAAAGGTTTCATAAATTTCAAATGAAATATGAACATTTGTTGTCAAAATACTGTTAAGCTATAAAAGCTCTGCTAGTAGTTGTCCTGCTTTTTTATTGTAACATTTATATCCATGGGCATTAGTGTGTTCTTGGGCATGAAGGGGAATTTTTTCACCCCCACTATCAATTTTTTCTTGATTTTCATTCAGATGACAGATATCAGGGCAGGGGATTGGAATATATATATTCATTTTATATATATAACACTTGCAGCTCCTCTCTGTGACTGTGGCATTACAAGGACCTAAGTAGCTACAGTACAGTAGGTAGACATGCAGTCTGTGTACTGCCAGGGGAGGACATAGGGGACCACAGCTTCACCCCATTCGCCCCAAGGCAGCTATGGAAGCCTTGTCTGCATCCCCTCTTTCCCAGAGAGCAGCACTCTGTAGCACTCAGCCTGGTGGTGATATGATGACATGGCCATTTTCACAGGCATGAGAGAAATCAGAGGCAGAAAGATAGGGAAGGGGCTTTGTCTGGATGCTTATACATGGGCTTAAGGCCCAATTTTTAAATATGGGTGATTAGAATTAAGCAGCAAGGCTCCAACTGAGAAACTGTTATGTATGTGAGTGACATTCTTGTAAATAGTCCTAATGAAGTCAATAGGACAATTTATGTCGATAATATAAGCATAAGTGATTGTGGTATTAAATAGCTAAATCTACATTTAGGCACCTAGTAAAGTATCTAAAATGGGTGTGTTTATGAGCCTAAATATGGATTTAAATGTCTATTTTAAGCAGCCAAATTAGAAAACTGGGTTCAGAGTGTCTTGTTAGTATAAAGACCAGACCGCAGGATTTAGAAACTGTTATTAATCTGCGTATTATTTATAGTAATATAATAAATCAATGCTATTTGGAATTTCTGTTAGAATGTAGGTCCAAGTGGTTTAAATAGTCATTCATTCTTTGTCTAAGGCATGAGGAGGGTATATTTACCTTGAAAATGATTATGCCGTGTTAAAACTGTGTAATAGTAAGCAGACACTTTTGAGTGCTGATGGGTGAATTCTAGAAATGCTCTATTTATTTTCTGTCTATTGACTAGTTGCATTCAGGCAAGACTGCCAGTGCGCTGACTTGGAAAACAACTGAGACTGAACAATTTCAAACCATTGACATTATACTGCTTCATTTGTGAACTGCATTGCTTCTGCATGCACCAGTTACTTTTTTATGGCATGCTTGCATGTTTAGGAAGCTTTGAAAAACAAGTGAGATGGAGGCTAGCTTTGGGAGGTGAGAAAGCTGTCCATCTTATACCTTTTGCATTATTTTGACCACTGAATAAAAAACAATTGGCAATTTTAAATAATAGATTTATAAGTTGTTAGGTGATTTTATTTGCATGTGTTCTCATGTGCTATAAAAAAGTTTATGGATTTAAAATTTCTCCATGGTGAATATTTCCAACTCTTGAAACAGTATCATTCCCAGTATGTTGCCTTCAATGCAGATTCTTGTAATGTTTTCCGCAACGGAGACAGTATAAGAAGAATGCATGAGAAATTTAGTCTGTCTTATCTAAAAATATAAAACATCCGGACTCTAGCTCAGTGTAGGCATGTGTCTGTCTATGTAAAGATATAAAATGCCCAGACTTTTAGCTCAGTATAGGCATATATGTAGGATGTTGCTTTTTCAAGTTTCTCCTCTACCAATGCGAATCAGTTCTTACCAGCAGCTTTTCTGATCTCCAGAATGGGATCTCCCTGGAGTGGAGATCTCCATCCATTCCAAAATGCCAATATAATGTTGGACCTGTACTCACTTTCGCGAGGGAGGAAGATCAATTCGGTAAGTGGAATGACCGGAGACACGATCAGAATTTTAGAAGGATTAGCAGTGTATTAGGGCTGAGCTCTGCACAGAAACCAGAGCTGTGATATGAACAGCCCTAATGCAGCTGTGGACAGGAATTGCTCCCCTGCACAGCTGCTTTAGGACTAGTCACACTTTAGCCCAAAGTGACCTTCTATGTGGCACTAACCCATGTTTAGCGTTTATCAATTATTCCCATGTCAAATCTGCTAACAGTTTGAGAAACAAAGACTTCTCAGAGTGGGGCCTGTGCCTCAGAGATCCAACGATCTCCCAGAGCTAGATGAGCTCCGGCCTTTCTTTTGCTGTGGTGCTAGGTATAGCAGTGCAATGAAATTATTTTTTCAAAGTAGCAGTTACAGGTAAATGATTATCCTACCCACCCACCCACCTGCAGTAGTTGGCAGCTCTGCAAAATTAACCTGTAATCTGAAAGTCAAGTTAGCTTCCCTTTTTGTCGCACATCAGTATCAATTATAAAAGTTTTGTTGAACCACATTTGGTTGTATGCCCCCAGTGACACCTTGCAACCACAGTGCTTTCAGTGATTTATCTCAGACGTAGATGGTAGATTACTGAAAAACTCTGATGATGATGCCCAAGAAGTAACAGAATCCAGTTCACCATCTCATAGCTACAGGGCTTCTCTAATGAAGAGCTAACTAGAGTAAAAAGTGGAGAATGGGGCAAGGGAGAGGGAGCATGTCTTTTTGTCACGAAGTAACCAGACATGATTGCTTATATGCACAAGGGACAGATGTATTGAAGAAGAAAGTGCTAGTTTTAATCAAGTATTTTTTTCAGAGCAAAACGCTTTTATTAAAAATGTTGGGTTTGCACCACATGCACCTTTTGTTGTTTTCATTTTTTCATCTTCCTCCCAAAATAACACATACCAGTAAATAGTCTGAAGAAATGGGATGGGAGAGCACTGACCTTGCTAAATCATGTAAGCAAACAAAGTAGATGTTGTGCAGAACCTTAAATATTGGAGCCTGTTTTATTGAGAGAGAGAGAATATAGGTGATAACATCAGAGTTTTCCCCTACTCATTTGGAAAAGTACCAGGATTATGAGCCCACTCCCAGTATAGGGCTTGAACTCACCACCTCCTGGTCTAGAAGTGAAAATGATACCAACTTGGTCATAATGGAACCAAAGAATAACTACTCTCTTTATCCTCCCTGTCTTTTTCCCAGCTTTTCCTACTTCTTGTGTATATGAACGAAATGTGTCTGTCATGAATAAGTTTGTTGCTTGCTTAAATCAGTTATGAAAATAGAATCATTTTGTGCAGTTTCATACAGGTTTTCATTACTTGAAACCCTTGGGTGGTTGGCTGCATTGGGGATCAAAGGCTGTAAAAGCATGAGTTTCTACTGTTCTACTAAAGGACCCGGCTTGTTCAGCTCAAATGTGGTAGCTGACTCATTACCCTCCATTTGCTTCCCACTAGAAAGGTACACACTGTATAAGTGTGAGTTTACACATTGTAATTTCCTATTACTTGCATGGAAAATTTCTTAACATCTACTTGTAGAATAAAGACTTTCATTTCAAGCAAGACAGGGTGTTCATCTGGCTTTGCTCTGACATGAGAAAGATATTTACTCATCTCTGTGACATACAAATCCCCTCTAATTGTATTCCTTGTCTTAGCATTCATCCACCTGGCTGTTAGTGATTGATTCTTGTGTATGCTGACATCAGTTGTTGTCTGGCATAAAGCACATTGACCCAAAATAGCTGTCCGGTAGAAGAACCAATATTCAGCTGACTCTGCTCTTTCATTTAAATCACTCTGGTAAAGACCACAAGTCTGGTTTGCCCTTCAACAGCTGTTGTTACGGTTCTTTCTCTGTCGCTGGATACCAATGACCAACAGACTTTCCCATTTTGGATAATGCTTTACATTTTGCTAATACCCTATATTATACCCTAGACTATAGCTCTCAGCTCCATCAGTTTAAAGGAACTGTTTATGAAGTCCATGGCTGTCTTCCTCTCTCTGGTTCTGACAGACACCCCAGATATATTTTATCCCTTCCAAATATTTATATTCTAATATCCTCCTTTCTTAATTCACAAACACTCCATAATGGTTTTAGAAAGAAAGGGCAAGCATGAACTGAAAGGCAAATATCTTCTTAAAATCTGTAGAGGCAGTAATTAACTTCAATTAGTGGATTGAAACTCTTGAAATATGAAGATGAACAACCCATTTGACCTCTTGTGAAGTTAGATAATTATTTGGAAAGGTTCATCTCAGTGTCATTTCATAGTTTTCTCCTGCTAGTTCCAATCTCTTACTTCATATTAAAAAAAATACCCCAAAAAACAAAATAAAAAACGAACCCACTACCAACTGGCTGGCTGGTTATCGGAATGGAGAATCCACTGCTGAAAAGACCCTAACCCTCCTGTTAACACAGTACTTTTCTCCAGTAATCACAGCCTGTGGGAGACAAAATAACAATTCATCTGGAAAACAAGATTAACTCATTTAAGTTAGGCAGTGATCACAGAGAGAAACTCGGTTGCTGTTATCTGTCTGAACGAAAGCATACAGATTTGAGGGCCATTCTGGTTCAGAGGGTCTATGCAGCAGGCCCAGCTTGTTGAAAGTAATTGGACCCTGTCAGAGTATGCCTTTGTGTGATATGGATATTACAATGGAATTCGATTAATCTCTGACAAATCCTCTCTCATCTGATAAAGATTGTATACCTCTCTTCTTCATTAGAAACACCTTACTAACCACTTCCATGTGTGTATTGGTGTGCCCTGAGCATCTGTGATTGTGGCACAGGTGAAAAACAGTGTCACTCTTTTAATATTTTTGCCTTCAAAAATAAAATAAAATAACGTCACCCAGAATGCTATTTTATACTGATTTTTGTTAACGCTCTTTCCTACACTTTAATTATGTTCTTTATGTAAAGAAGTGGCATTCATTTTTCTCTCATTTGCACTATAAAGGCCTTTTTTATTGGTTTAAATTCTGTTTACTTAGGTATTGCATGTATATGTTAAGCAAAAGGGAATTGTAAATAGTATTTAGAAGACTAAAAGCTAAACAAAATTAAAATAACTCATCTTTTCTTCTCTCAATGAAATTTTATTTAAGACCTGTCTTTGTTCCAATGGTCAGGTGAAGCATAA
This sequence comes from Mesoclemmys tuberculata, assembly GCA_007922155.1. Classification (NCBI taxonomy): domain Eukaryota; kingdom Metazoa; phylum Chordata; order Testudines; family Chelidae; genus Mesoclemmys; species Mesoclemmys tuberculata. The sequence goes on from ML675631.1 coordinate 20,689,120, forward strand.
TAAATATGTTTTGCTGAATTTTGGAACATTTTAAGTGGAGCTGGGCAGAAGTTTTACACTGGAGGAATGAATTCCATTTTGATAGTTTGTCAAGCCATCTTGTGCTCTTAGTTGACAGGCGGGTTTTGACAGGGCACTTCTATGTTCATAGCACAACATCTTGAGGATATTTGAAAAGTAAGGTTCAAAGGTGACAGAATCCACACAAAGGATTAATTGTTCGGTCTTGTCTCAATTATACTGAACTCTATACAGTTTTAAAATGGGCTTCCTTTGTGAAAGAGGTTATTCACATTCATATTTGAACTTGTTGCCATTCATTTTAATAATTTGTTTAGAGAACTCCAGAAGAATTGCACCTATTATAGAAACAGTCTGTAAGAAAAATGTTTTAAACTTCAGTAGAATTAATTGGTTTTCTGATACATTATTCTTTTTCAAGGCTCACTGTGCTAAACACTCTTCAAACACATTGGAAGACATGGCTCTTGTCTCGATGAGCTTACCTTCTACAGCCTGGATCCTCTAATGGATTCCATGTCAATGTACCCTTCTCTAGAGCCCCGGCGACTTCAGTGAAGATCAAAGGCTAATTTAAGGCAAGATGTGGCAAGTGAGCAGGACAATGAGAGGAAGGACAAGAGGAATAGTAGTCAATGCCAAATTGCCATAGGATAGGTGTGTTCATAGCTTGATGATTCTGAATCATTTCAGTTTTTGTTTTGATTTGGGGTTTTTTGGGGTCACTTTCCTAGCCAATGGTAGGTAGTTGGCTGCTTTCTTGTAGTTGTCGAGGCAGAGATGGATCTTGGTGAAAGATCTGAAGGAGAAGGAGAGATGTAATATTAAATACTAGTTCCTGACACACAGGCACTTCCAAAAGAAAAGAGTATGTTTTAAAAAGTGTGCTTTTCCCAAGAGGATTTCCTATATAAATGTGGAGGAACAGGTGTCACACTATATTGTGGAATAACGAAAAAAACAGGCAGTGGTTATTTATAGGTAATAGATTTGAGCACTGACTGTAAAAGGGGAATTGGGGAATTCATGAACACATAAATGACCATGATGGTTCAGTTCTGTGTTTGTACTGCCCCTAGCACAATGGGGTCCTGGTCCATGCCAGCTGCTATGGTAATACAAATAATAAATAATACTGCTACTAATAATAATGAAAGGATGGGTTACAATATATGCGAAACACTTCTGGATGGAAATGCTAAATGTGCAAGAGGATTTAGAATTTTTCACTTACAAGACTTTTCCCCCTCCAAATCCTGACCAGGCTCATAGGGACCAAAAGTTATTAATATCTAGTCAACAACCTGTGTGAAATATGGTTGCAGTCCCCACTGTATAAAATTAGAATTAGCTAATGCTAATTGGCCCCCTAGTTAATAGTCTCATCAGAAACACCCACATGAACAGCCAGGAGGCTGAGCATAGCTGGAGAAAGGCTAACTATGAGTCAGCTTAGGGAATACCTGCCCTGTGCCTATACAGAACGCCTCTCTCTCCAAGGAATTGGAGGCTCTTTGTTAGTGTGTTTTTAGTTCTGAGTAACTCTCAGTGCTGTTGACATGAAAGTTTGGATAATGCCAGCTTGAAATATCAAGTAAAACTTTCACTTTGCTTGATTCTGCTGGTTGGCCAAACTGCAAATTTAGAGTGAGAATCCATTAAAATGCGTGTTGTGTGCCTGGGACTGAAAATGTAGAAGTTCTTTCCCTTGGAAGATACCAGTATTACCCATGGGGTAAGCGGGAAGCATTAATTGTCTCAGATAAAAATATGAAAAGATTATTAGCGGGTTATGTTCCCTGAAATATTACACAGTATTGCTTTTAATACATGTTCAAAAATTCATAAGCAGTTATTCACACTGTAAAAGTTGGAATCTCTGATTGAAACACTGTACTATAGCAAAGCTATGTTTCTCTCCAATTTCTTTTTTGGGGGTGGGAAGAAAGTAAAGTGACAATTTAAAAAATCAAAAGCATCCATCCCTTTGTCTTTTAAATATAACCTGTGCAATATACCTAAGTCTCCTTCATGGTAATGTACACACATTTAGCAGTAGAGAGAGACATAGCATAAAATCATTCAGACAAGTTAGATGGAGTTTGTTATTAATTGTTAGATTTTAGTTAGCAAGGGGTGTAACATTTTAGTTCTGGCTTATAATTATAATAACACCACCTTGTAAAATTTCACTCACCTACTCATCCTGAGTAATTTTCCTTGAGAGCTGCATGGAATATCATTAGTTCGTTTTCTGGTTTTGGATTTTCATGATCATCAATCATTTTGGCAAAGGGAAGGTGAGTAGATTTTGTCTGGGCTGGTAAATTTTCAAGACAATTTTGTGAGCTGGGTAATACCAAATCCACTAGACCTGATTTCCTCGTATAAACTCTGGATTAAGTGAACATCATGAGCCATAAAAACATTCGTGGAGGTCGGGGAGCTCTTAATAAATACTAATTAAAAGGAGCCCTCACTACTGAAGCTAGTTATGCCAAGTAAAAATTATATTTAGGGGCAGATATTTGTGTATTTTTACAAACACTTCTAGGAAACAAACATGCTATTTGTTATTTTGGCTACTTACCTCACATTCTGACTCTTGAGTAAATGTGTTTGTTATAGGTTAGACTGTGAGTGACCCTAATGTAGAACTCATGTGGGTCTACATACTTGATATTCCTCTTCTTTTCACCCTCTGAGCAGATGGGAAAGAGGGGACAGAAAGAGCTGAGGAGTGAGTGAAACCATGGCTTTGTCCTCCAACTTCCAAACATGCTGGCAGTCAGAGAGAAGTTAGCCTGAGAGCAGGAAGTAAACTTCACCTTCTAAAGGAGTTTACTAAACTAATTCATCCTGGGAACAAGGGGAAAGTGGGGAAGGGCTTGTGACGGAATCACTGTTTCTTCTGCACATTATGGACCATTACGTATGGGTCATATGGATGGGTCATGAAAGATGTGTTCATTAAAGTGAACAGGTCTCTAACAACGCATGGCAGGGGGAAAGCAGTGTGGGGGGGAGTATATCTGTTTTCATTCTCCTGAAGAGAGTGCTCAGCTTTCAGAAGTTAGGAAAATGCTGTAATGAAGGCTGGGTGGAGGAATGAATATCTTCACAGACTGTGTGGGTGCTCGCTTTTCAATGGCTGGGACTAAACATTTATTTGTCCCATAAATCTGCTACACAAATTTTAACAGAACAAAAATAAACTTTAAAAAAAAGAGGAAAAATTAAATAGATCAGTAATTTAAAAACAAACATATCCTTTTAATCTCAAGTTAGTTTTCAACTCTAAATATTGGTCGGCATTAACATGTAAGAGCATTTGCCCTCAAAGGTCGGTATGTGCATGCAGCCATGCAATAATGGGTAAGTATCGATCAAAATTATAATGTAAACATGTTTAATGTATATTTCCATTGAGCACAACTGAGACTTTCACATTCAGACAAGTTCTTAGCTAAAAAATAAAATAAAATTGTCCATACCATAAAAATTCCATACTAAGCTACAGCTTTACAGGATTAAGATGCTTGCTCTGACAACATCAAGATGTACTGAACATGAAAGAATTATATACAAATGTTTGTTATGAACATGTATTCTAATCACATGCTATGCAATATTTAATCATATAGAATACTGATACATTAACACATGTGAAATGCATCTTTCCCAGATTCATGAAATCCTGGTCCAATTATAGCCAATGTAACTTTTGCATTCATTTCAGTGGGGCCAGAATTTCATCCATAGATTTTAAGACCAGAAGTCTGACGTCTTGCATCACACAGGCCATATGGTTTCACCAAGTGATTCTTCCGTCAAGTCCATAAATTCTGATGTGACTAGAGCATATTTTATGAAGCTGACATATACCTGATTGAAAACCAGAATTTCCATCCCATGGGAAATTCTGACATTTTGAAATTTGTTTTTGTCCTAATCGGGATGAAAAAGATTAAATAACAAAATTTGTCCCGAAATGGAAATTCTGAGATAAATTTATTCAAAAACATCAAAACGACCATATCCAAACATTTCATTTTGATATCAAAACATAATATATTATAAAATATTAAATGTAGTGTTATAATGTAATGCATATGTTAATATTCATTTTATATTATAAAAGTCAAAAGGAAACAAGAATATTGAAATAATCCATTTTGATTTCAAATCATTTCAGTTTTTTCTGTCAAAAATAGACACATTCCTTTGAAACATTTTGATGTCGACAAAAGAGCATGTTCCCATGGAAAATGGTTCTCTCCAAAAATGTTGACCAGCTCTACTGAAATATACTGTCCCCTGTCGCTAAGCACAGATATCTTCCCATATGTTCAATGCACTTCTTGCATTTTTGAATTGTGTTGAATTCTGTCCCTCACCAAGGTCGTAGGTGATTTTTCTCAAAATTTCAAATTAGTTCAAGTTATCGTAAGGTATGGTTTCCATACAAGAAAATGGGCTGTGACATACATAACTCACACTGACATATGTTAATGAAGCCATATCAGGATGCTTTGTCACCTCAAACAACATATCAATATGTCAAGCTACATGTACTATACCATTTGCAATGAGAAATATTCACTGAGAGTCCCATCTTTTGGACAAAAATGAATATATACAATATATTTGAAATGCATACATTATCTCTGAATCCCTCTAGAGATATTACATACCTCAATAACAAGCAGCATACAAGCGTTCTTTCTTTGCATTCTGTCGGAGATGGTACTTGCCCGTTGGGACCTTAAGCAGGAATATTTTGCCCCCATTCACACAACGCATCCTCACAACACATAAGCCACACAATGCTGCCCTGGGCCCTAAGCAATTGCTTAATCTGTTTTTATGCCTCGCGCTGGCTCTGACTGTATGGTTAAGTTCTTATATAGTGGCCATAATCTTGACTTCTGAGTCAAGTCGTTGTTATAAAAAGTCACCACGACATGATAAATGTCTGACTGAAACCTAGCACACCTCTGATACAGGGTCGATTGTAAGTCCCGGCCAAAACCACACTGTACATAATAGAAAAATGATTAAAGATTGAGCTTGATGCTTCCTGGGTTTAATTTACTACTAGACTGTTAATTATTTTGATGTCAGTACAGTTGTCGTTATTAAACAACATTTGCATGATGAATTGCATAGCAACATGAACAATTTGTTTACAGAGGGCAGGTGTGGTATAGAATAATGTTAACGTGTTGCTTCATAGCTTTTAGATGTTGTACCGATTAAGTCCCGGAGACAATGTGTACTTGCAGGTCTAGGTTCTCATCTTAGTTATGCCTACATGAAATTACTCGCAGGTGCAAGAATTTGCAGGATTGGGCCCTAACTTTGCATTTGAAACATGGCTTGTTATTATTTACTTATTATTCTTTGATTTTGTGACTTTTTTTTCACAATACGTAGTCTGTGATGGACGAATTGTGTGTCTGGCAATTCTTCATATTATATCCTTAACAAGTGTTCAGCAATGCAGACACCTCATACAAATGAGCATACATTCTTCACAGCTTAACAAGAATGGGCTATATGCTACATTTTTCAGCCACAGTAAGTAGGCCTTATCTCTAATATAAAAATACTCTACACTTTAGCTACACTTTCAGTGCGGCTGCTTTAATGGCGTAGAGATTATAAATGTTAATAAAAAGGCATTTTTGCTTGTGAAGGCACAATAATATAAAACTGCCAGACTGCAAACATTTTTCATTTTATGGGAGGTGATTGGGAAATATAGCTTTTATTTTGTCTCCCCATATATTTATAGAGAAAATAGGAATTATTTGATTTATAGTTTGCTTTTTTTACAAATGCCCAAGATATTTTTATTGGTTTGGTACTTGTTTTTCACATTTGTAAACAATTATGTCATTATGCATATGTTGTTCAGTGGTGCCATGCTCATTTGTGAATGATGAGTACATTCTGAGTGAGAAAAAATAGTGAATATTATTGATATTCTTCTTGCAAGCTGTTTTCTCTCTCTCACACACACACTCTTTCTCTTTTTCAGAATAATATTCATAGATTTTATCCAGCTTAGAAGTTTTTAGACTGCAGTTCAACAGAATTTTGCCAACTTTTGCCAGCAGTTTATTTGGTCCATAGTACATTGTTCATGTTTCACTCATTAATCCGTTTAAATCAAATTAGTTTGCAAACTTTATTCTTAGCTGACATGGGGAGAATTCATGTTTAGCTTTACAAGTTCATCATTAGGTAGATATGTTGTATTGGTTATTACTTAAATTATCAAATGTCCTCACAAATTGATAAACTAAGGTTCAAATTCTGCCCTAGGACAGTTGTGTGCATGGCTGTCACTGGATAACTGAGAATCATGTTTACATCTCAGGGTAGAATAAATTCAGTGTTTCCCATGTTTCCAGGAAGAAGGGCATAGCGAAATAGGAGCATTTCTAATGTATGTCACTAAGGGCAGAGCCCTGCAGAGAGATCTCTTTAACAGTATAGGATGATAGATTTTAAAAACTTTGTAAATATAATTATATCCCGCCTGTCCCATAAAAAGTAGCTTTAGTTTGAGGTTACTCACTCCCTTCTCTGTTGGATCTTCTCGAACTCCCCATTCTGCCTTTGAGGACCTCAAGAACAAACAGTGTGCCATCTGGCTATGGACTGTCCTCTTTATCATCGTGATGATGGATGGATGTGCTTGATGTCCCCAGATGATGCTGCTGGGATAGAACAGCTACAACACTTACTCAACATCTAATTCATCGTTTGTGCTGTCAGAACCCATACGCCAGAAGACTCCCTCTTCCCTCACATCTCTCCATCCCTTCCTTCTTCCTTTCCAGCCATCCTTCTGCATTTCTCCTTTTGCATCTGCTTTATGAATAACACTTTTTTTTTTAAGTGTGCAATGTCATTGTTGCAATATCGGTCTGAGGACATGAGAAAGACAAGGTGGGTGAGGTAATACCTTTTAATGGACTAATGTCTGTTGGTTAGCCAGACAATGCTAAACAAATCTGTTCCTCCTTGCATTTTGCTGTGATTCTGTGAGTACCTTTCCCGGACTTGAAGAAGAGCACTGTGTGGCTCTGCAGCTTCTCTCTCTCACCAACAGAAGTTGGTCCAATAAAAGATATCACCTAACCTGCCTTGTCGCTTGTTTTCTTTAGTTAGTCTCGCTGGAATGTCAGATGTAGGCAACCTCTACCTGTCATCTTCCTCATCCTCCTTAATCAGTTTGCATAGAGCAAGGGACTTTTTTAAATGAAGTGGCAGCAGTTGATTCAAAGTGTTAAGGGTATGTAGGCAAACACAAACATACAGACTCCATCTGATCTGTCAAAGTTGTTAGCTCACCAGTGCAATAAAATAAGGCCTAACTGTACATTTATGGGCTGCTGGAACTTAATGGCAAGTTCTGTATTAAAACTGGTGAAGAAATAGTGGACAGACTTGTGGAATTATAGTATACAGTAAATACATCATTACATATCAAGCTATAAGGAAATAAATCTGCAGGTAAAAGGCCTGTAAGTCTGATTCAAATGCCAGATCCTGCAGTTTTTTCACGTGAAAAACCTCTCTTGAAGCCAGTGAGAGTTTTGTGTGTGAAAGGGTTCCCAGCTTAATAAGGAATTTACAAGAATTGTACTGCAAGCTATTTTCATACAGTATAGTTGGTACATATTAGACCGTTTTATGTGAGTTTCTTATTGTAAGGGATAATACTGGTAAAACAAATGTTAAAAATATATGTTAGCTCAAGATGCTTTGAACCATTGTGAATCTTTGTACAGGACATGCCCAGAGGAGAATGGGATTGCTGAAACCTCTTATCACATCTAGATTTTAGGTGCTTGTCAGAGAGTGCAGTTGTTTTTATCATACTCATCAAGAAAACATTTTATTTTCCAGTATAATCAATCTTTTAATCTTCCATGTAACTCAGTATGTACTTAAAACATTGCAAGAATGTTTTATTTACAATTTATAATTTACAAAATGCAATCAGTACCTGCTAACAAGAAAAATATCAGTGCACTTTAACTAGACGCCACCTGGCTATGTTTGGAGCCAAATTTCTATCCCATTTTCTTACCAGTACATCAGTCAGACATATTTATTTGCAGTATTTTTTTCTTGCAAAACACTGTATCTGTCTTAGTTGTTCTCTGGTTTTTTGTTTTCGTTTTTCATTTTAAGCACGTTTTCACTAAAGGGTTCTACTTCAAGCTATTCTCAATTCAATTTGAAGTGAAAGGGGTTTTGAGTTTAGATAATTTACATATAAAAGCTTTACTGTACATTTTATAAAATGACTGTGTTCAGAAAATAACTATTTCAATTTAACAGTATTGTTATTCTGCACACCTCCCCCATTCACTGTTGCTTTTTACTAACAATGTTTCTTCTTGTCCTAGTTTTAAATTGTCACTGGCTGAAAATTGATATGCTTTTTTCAAACCATACTAAAATGACTCTAGACCCACTATGATTTGTCTGTTATATGTGAAGATTAAAAATGTATTTCTTTTGTCAAGGTAATCTGGGACTAACAGGCATCCAGTTGTTTTGAAACTCTCCCTTTTTAAAGAAAAGCGAAAATTATTGATGGTTAATTTTGAGGTAAAAGTCATTGTACTCCTTTTTGTATTTTGGATCTTGAAAATAGCTCTTTAGATTGTATTGTGCTGTGTAAAACTCTACCAGCCAGTAACTGAGTTTCAGCATATTATATTCTAGTTTGTCTTAGAGAAATACAGTCACATGTACAAATGTACTCATGTACAAATCTTTGTTGTAACATTTTTATACTTGAAATTTGATCAGTAGTGTCTTGATGAGCGATCCCAATTGAATTACACATCTTGGTTTGGCCATAGACAAGATTTTGATTTTTAAAACAAACAAGAAAACAAAAGAAAAACTGCTTTTATTCAAGCTCTCAAAATCTTGAAATTACTATGCTTCCCCATACAGATAACCCTCTAAATGGTTCAAGAATGTCTTTAAACAAAAGAAGTTAAAAGTAAGTTTTATATGGCAAATCAGGACCTCTGGCTTCAGAGAGCTCACCAGAGAGTCCATGTTAGGAATCTACATTGACTTGTCACATAGCCAATCAAAACCCAAATAGTGCAGTTCAGGTTATAGTAGCAATCTCTGTATTATATTAGCAAGTTTCTTCTTCTGTAGTTTGTGAACCGCAATGAATGCAGTTCAATATAAACCAGATCTCCTGCCTGATAGCTGTTGGGAACAAAAGCACAATGCACATTCTGAAAGAGCTGTGTCATACAAGAGAAAGAATCAACAGAACTTTTTAGAGCTCATGTAGTGAATTAAGTTAAACAATGCTAGCAACAGCATGAAAGTAGAAGAAGTGCTGGCATTTAAAAGGGATGCTATCTTTATTGTCTATTCCATAGCCTTTGATGTCAGACATACATTCTCTGTTTAATATGGTCTCTATATAATAACATTACTATTCCTTGGCCACTATTGGACCTTTCACAGTTTCAGACCATGCTTTTGGTGATCTGAGTACAGTTAAAGCAAGTTAACCATTGGACCGGCCTCAAGCACCTGCTAGATATGATGTAGTGTTTCACTGTTCCTGGAGAAGGTGTTCTGTGAAGACTTAGAAAATTAGATTTTTTTTTCCCCTAGAGAACACAGAGGAGAATGTTGGAGCATTGCCAGGGCATGGGGGAGTAGGGAAATAGACAACGAGATTTAAGAATGTACATATATCCAGCCAATCTGATCCCCGATTCAAAAGAAAAGAAGGGAAAGAGTGAAAAATAAAATAAAGCCCTGAGAATACGAGTAAGATTATCTGATCTCTCTGAAGGCTTGGCTCTTTAACAGGTGATCCAGATAACACCCAAGGTTAAGTAACTTTTACACACTATAGATGGAACTTGACATATATTATTCCGAGGAAATAGCTGGAAACTTGGTACACAGAGATGGCTATAAAGATGCAGAATCCCAAAATATCCGGTCTATCATTAAAATCTTAGAGGAGAGGAATCACAGAACTGCTTAACTCCTTCTGTCTCTGCTTCCCACTGTCGCCAGTGAGACCAGTGCTGTCCCTACCCATATTCTGTCTCTCCTTCCCCTATTTGCCAGCAGGACCCTGAGACAGCCATCTGGTGCATCCCACGCCTCCCCGCTCTTTTCTCCTAGCAGCTCCCTGGAGACTGGACAACAGAATATAGAACTAGGAGGAGATAGTGTCCCTGCCTTCATTGCCAATGCTATAGTAGCCACTTCATTGCAGAGGACACCTTGAGTCCCTGCAGAACTGCTGGGAATATATGTATATTAAAAAAATAAAATAAAGGCCAACCAGACATAATCCAGCTGAAGTCACTGGAGAAAGCCTGTACCACATTACTCTGCACATACAGAAATAATCTGACAGGCGTTCCTCTCTCTCTCTCTCAGATATTTGAGTCAGTCCCAGGAGAGGGACATCTTGCCCTTACGCTATTCATTGCTCTAATCTCTGTTATTCTTAAGAATGGGAAGGCGCCAGATCATCGTGCCAGTTAGCATCTCATATCTCTAATTACTGTTGACAGTAAAATATTAGCCATGGTATTAACTACCAGATAAGAGAGAGTCCTGCTGGGGCTTATACATCCTAATCAAGTAGGATTCAGAAAAAAAAATACTACTACTAATACCAGACAATTTCAACTTTTTCTTAACTTAGCACAAAAATAAATTATGACCCTGTTGTCTCAGTGTCACTAGAAGTCAGGACAATCTCCTTTCCCCACACCTCTGACTTGAGGTTGAAACTTTGTTTGAAACTTTGAGATATGGCACATCTTGTCTGCTGAGCTCCAAACATAGATATATACACATAGCCATGTGGCCGGCATTTCCTCCAATGCTAGCGGCACCTGTGACAATGGCTGTTGTGAGAGATAGGTACGCTGACTCGCTGATGCAGGAACTCCCTCTTCTAGAAGTACCACAAGAAAGGGTGGCTCTTCCCAGGGTCCTGTACAAGCAATCAATTTTATTCCAATTATCAGCATGATAGTGTCCAGTGTCAGTAATTTAGCCCTTCAGTAACGTTTGAGTTGACATCCAACATACTGTCCAGTCAGCACACAAATGGAACTGACCAGATCCATGGACAATGAGGGTGAACATTCTTTAGCAGTAATGAACATGAAAAAGGGAAGCGTTTATCTTGCCATAATAATGCCTTTGAATTATTTCCCTGTTTTTAGAATACACTATGCTAGTGAGACAAGTATATCATAATAAGACAAATGTATCCTCTTTAGAGCCTAGTTGTACCACTGAGGTCTAGTCTTGAGTTTGGGGCAATACAGAGCCTTTGGGAAGTTCAGAGAAGCAAATGCCTCCCAGAGCACCTGAAGAGCTTATTCACTGCTCAACAAAGCTAAAGAACTGTAATTAAATAAGCAAACACAGCAACTTCATTTATACTTTAAAAATATTTATTAGGACAAAGAAGGTGTCATTCTGAATAGTGTTTTTATCTACAGCCTACATTAGGATTTGCTGTGAAATAGCATTTGGAATGACCCGTGAGTCAATGCCAGCAGTGGTTGCACCAACGATACTACAAAGCTTTGCATGCTAATAATCATGGGGTATTTCTGACGCTGGGAATGCTTGGTACAAAAGACAATTTAAAAAAAAAAAAAGGAAAAGCAGGTCTGTTCTTTCTTTGCTTAATCCCTTCTGTTGAAACATACTTAAAAATCAGAATAAAATATGAACTAAGAAAACAGATACCCTTAAAGGGGCCCTCTGTTAACTACTAAGGTATCTCTGGGGGGAAAATAGATGCTGTTTCAGCAACCAAGACAACGCTATTACAGAAAGTTGAAAGTTTGTGATTCTTTGGGGCAGAGGGTTATCATCAGAATTGAAGGAATTGTTAGAGGGCTTGGCAGGTGGTGGTGCATCTTGCTGAATATGGAGAATGTAATTTGTCTTTTTTTTTTCAAAATAAATAATTCTATCGATGTTAAAGAAAAACTTAAGATTAGCTAGCAAATAAACCTAACTAAAACAAACAAACAAGCCCAACACCCAAAACCTTGTAGTTGCAGCATGCATATTATGTTAGAGCTCATGGTCATGGACTTTTAGAAGAGAAAAGCTCTGTTTGTTGTTCAAACAAAATTTCAGCTTTGTACAGAGATTTTTGCATTTGATCCCTTCTAAGTACAGGGAGAATACGGTTAAGTATTTTCAAATAAACAAAAGTGTAAATAACTACATAATCTACCTAGGTTTGTTCTGAAGTTTAAAACCAGAATTGATTTTAAGAAACGGCCCAGGAAGTATATAATGGATACATCTGAGTCTTTATTTAAAGTGACTTTTTAAACTCAGAAGTCCACGTAAAATATTAGCAACTGTAATATTACATAAGGTATTTATGGCACCTGCCAATTGTGGTACGCAAATTATGAACTGCAGTTTATGGAGATGTTAGCATAAATGGTGCTGCATGTATAAATATTATTTTGTCTACAAGAGTAAACCAATAAACTTTAACTACCTCAACTCTTTAGACCAACATAATGTCTGTGTGCTGCCTTCAACCAACTTAAACTTCACAAAGGACAATTTTTGTCAGTTTAACAGTAAAACATGGCTTATCATTTACTTATTGTTCTAGAATAAGTAATCTTAGAGTAAGGAGTGAAGCAATAAGTTTAACACTTTTTAAAAACACAGTATTAAATGTAAGTCACTTTATGGCTGTTTTTTAAAATAGCTGTTTGTTTTCTCCCATATATATCATTTAACAGGAAACCACTTACAAATCAGTGTCTGATTATTATATGTATAATGGAATTGGAGAAGGTTAGTACTCTAAAATATAAGCAAGTAGAATAAATAGAGCCCAGTGTAAATTAATGGCAGAGCATCATTTTGTAACAGCATAAAAATTTGGTGTTTTCTTTTGTATAGTCAGACTTCCTCTTTCAGATCAAAATCCAATAATTTGAAACACTGTCTCCTGGCTCTATTATACAAATATGGTACATTTGGAGAAAAATGTTGCAATGAAGACATCATATGCAGAGAAAAACAATGTGTGTACTCTACATTTTTACAGACAAACTTGTGATGCAAAAACAATTATTTATGAGCAGGCAAGGACATGGGGAATGAGCAAGGTATGGAAAATTAGAAGAAATCCAGCCCTATAAATGGTGCGTAAGAGAAAGGGAAAGTTAGAAAACATCCTGACCATACAAACACCTCCTAAAAATGACGTATGTAGATGTTCTTAAATATATATCATTTAAAAGTGCGTCATCAGGCCCATCTTCTTGATAATGTAGCTTGGCCAGAGATGCCGTGCTACCCATCTAAACGAGTACCTTAGAAGTTCCTTTCCAGAGCCTTGATGTCACATGTCTGACTTCCTCTCTACAGAAACGTTTTCTATACTTTTTAATGCACTTTTCCCTTTTCTCTTTGTCTTTATATATGGGACTGTATGGAATATTAGGGCTCAATCGTACAAAGTGCTAAGCACCCTCATTTAGCTCCCATTGATTTCAGTGAGAGTTGAGTGCTCAGCCCCTTGCAAGGTCAAGTCTTTGGTCATCATGAAACTGAGAGTATGATATCCTTAGCAAGAATCGGATGTGTTATGATGTGCGGTTACTGTGCAAACTTCCCACATGCAATTGCTAATTCTCTTTAATCCTTGTCTGCCTTCTCCCCATGCTGGGCCTCTCCTAAACTGACTGCCAAATTTTGATGTTGTGTGGGTGAGAACCCACTCTCCTAATTTTACTTGTCACCTGAGACGAATCAGAACCCAGGTCTTCAAATAAATAGTGAAAGTTGTGCATTAATCTTTTTGCCAAGCATCTCTCCCAACATTTCTTTAGTTACGCTTTACTTTAAAATATAATTCCTATGGGAATCACTGTCTGATGAGAAATGAAGTGGGAGAAAAGTTTTTAAGTTTTTCCTATAAAAAATACTATTTAAAACATTTTCCAGTAAAGTTTTAACTATCAGTAACCATGAAAAAGTTAATCAAGTACTCTTCCCCCCTCCTCTTTCGGAACAAAGTAAGAGCTCTCAAAAATAAATTATAAAGATAACACTGTGGATAATAGCCAAAATTGTGTGTGTAGGATTTGGCCTGTGAACCACTGTAGAGAAAAAAAAAAAACCTTGGACAAACATAACTAATTGTTGGACTTAATGGGGTGGGGTGGGTTATTTTTTGTAGTTGGAAGTGCAGTTTTAATAAAAGCAAGTCATTGTGAGATTAGTGGAGGTGGATTCAATGCTCCCTAGTGGCTGATATGGATTCTAATCGGTAGATGTGTAAATATTGGGTCCTCCTCATGTAGGGCTTGTGTGTGCTTGCATGAGGTTATTTATAGGTTTGGCTGGCAGTTACTTTGACAGGAGTTTACAGAATCAGTTCAAACTGTGGGATGGATTTTTATTTAATTCAGACTAAACAAATTTGGGTCTAAGACATACCTGAAGGGGAAACGTGAAAGAGAAAACTAGAACACTGCAGTTCGCGTGCTTGGCTGGCTCATTCTTGTTTACATGCTCAGTGTCTGACTGATTACCATATGTGGGGTCAGGTAGGAATTTTCTCCCATTCAAATTGGCTGGAACCTTGGGGTATTTTTGCTTTCATCTCCAGCATAGGATGTGGGTCACTTAGCAGGATTATCTGGGTGTATCCCACCTAATCTATTCCCCACCCCGCCTCATACAGTGGTGCACCTCAGTCCCTCCTGTTCCCTGCCTGTGGCACATAATAATCTAGTCTCCAATGGGCTGTAATATTGTGTCCTAATTTCAGTTGTGTTTAATTCCTGGATGGGGTGGTGGTGATGGTCTCTGAGATACAAGAGGTGAACCTAGATGATCTGGTGGTTCCTTCTGCTTTAAACTCTACACTGCAATGAAAAACCCACAGCATCAAGTCTGGTCTTTTATTGCAGCGTAGATATACAATTGGTGGAGTTGATTTAGTAGGTGGCACTGTTCCCACTGAATCAGTAAGGAAGCAATACCTCTGTGTGGCATTAGGGTGCATTGTGGAACTGCTGGCATTCATCCAGATAACATGTGAAACTAAAATTCTTAACACTATTAAATGATTACCTGGGAATTTAGCATAGAACTAGGATGCTAGTCGCTTTGTTGTGGCTAAATTTAAAGGAGAGGGAATTAGATTATCTGTGGTAAAAGCTGCCAGAAATCTATTCTTCTCATCCCCTGCATGGTTATTTGAGGGCAGAAGCTCTGTATTTGCTCAAAACATTTTTAAAACAGGGAACACTGGAATATTTTGGAACATTGGGATAGTCTGTACCTGAGAGAGATGCTGAAACAAAGGTAGCAAAACCTCACTTTAGTTGGATTTGTCAGGGGTGTGAAGATTTAGAACCAAATCAGGGTCTTATTAAAGTCAATTAAAATTCCCATTGACTTCAATGGGGCCATGATTTGGCATTATACACACACAGGCTGAAATAGTCTGAATCATTAGTTATGTGGGCAGTGGCCTCTTGGAAACCTGTTCATATGAGCATCTCTTGTTTCTAAGCTTTATCATAGGTTAGACTATTTGCTGTTGGTCCATGCATTACAAAGAAAACAACTTCTTTCCCACCGACTCCAATGGCAGAAGATTTCACTAATGGTATGTCTGCACTGCAGAGTGAAGTCGAATTACTTTAAATTTACTTTCACCCGCCAAATTTTAGAAGTCACAGGAGTGTGATCACATCTCGCGTCTTGTGCCGGACTCATATGTCCCCACTCGCCACTTGCCATATCGACCTCCGTTGCCAGTGTAGACTAGGTCTAAGGCAAAAGATTTATAGTAAGAAAGACTGGAACACCACAAATTAACCAAAATTGTGGAGAAGGTTTTTTTATCCCCGATGGGTGGATTTATCTGTAAATGTAGCAAACTTTTATCTGACTGTTCATAGCAGGACTGCTTATAACTTAGGCACCAAAATGAACAAAGTGCACAGAAATCTTTCTTACCATTTAATATTCTGTGGACGGGCTTTACAGGAATGTTTTTTGTTTGGTTTGGTTTGGTTTTCCTTGTATTTAACATGTAACATTTAAAAGCCCTTCATGACTGGAGAGTTTTTATTGTAAACGTAAAACGTTAATTTAAACATTAAACATTTTACAGCTGCTCTTTAGTACATAAACTTTCACAGACACTCAAAGAGAGTAATTTTTGTTTTAATATTTGGTTTTTTCAGAACTGCTCCAAGGTTGTGAGGAGAGGGGTGGAGAAAAACAGATTACTGATAAAATACTTCATGTTTAGATCTTCTAGCTGGAAAAACAACATTCTGAACACAGAGAAGAATTCCTATTAAATGAGGGATAAATACTAGCTCTGCCAAGGAAACATTCCAACAGATATTTTTTTTTAACTTTTGTGCAGCAAACCATCCTAAGCATGTTATTAAAAAATAAATAAATAAATAAAGGTTGATCGATTTACAAGCTACGGTAGCACAATTGTTGCTGTTCAATAGGTGTGCCCTTAACAACAGGAACTAGAGAAATGAATATGCTTTCTCTGTTATCTGCAAAGTTGAAAAGAATTAGGTCAGTTAATAGCAAAGAAACAAATACAAAATGATCCCCCTTACACTTTTAGTGTTTAAAAGCTGTTTGGTGGTCTTGGCTGAACATAGAAATCTGCTATTTGGGCCTCGAAAATAGAGATTGTAGCATTTCTTTGGTTGACTAGAGGTGGAAGCACTGCTTGGGGTGGATTTCGGTGCAGGCGACCGCCTGGGGCATCAGACTGGGAGACACTGGGCTTGTTTTTGTTATTAATGACAAAAGGGAAAGTAGAATGTTTGAAGTAAAATGTTTCAGATATTCCATATGTGGATTCATTTTTCACTAACCTCTTAGAATGTTCTTGA
>ML675631.1:20706519-20762271 GCA_007922155.1 Mesoclemmys tuberculata
TAATAAACAACCAAGCTCTGCAGCTTTTTCTATCCAAAGCACAGTGATATTCAAAGAGGGAATGCATATGACCAAAATATCTTCTGCACTGGCTTTCTTCAAAAGTTCCTTTTTTCAGTCACCTTGTATTTGGCAAACCTTTGTGACTGTGAGACATTTTCAGTCAGCAGAGGACCTTCAGGGATTTGTTTAGAGCTGTCAATCCAGTGCAAAGGTTTGTGGGATATAGTCACTTTAGCTTCCTTCCCTCTGCCCCAAGTTCTTTCCTTTTCTAGGGTATATACACAGTGTCACAGTGTGCAGTATGGGACATAGCTTATATTGAATCAGTCGTTTCTGCAGTTCTTATGAATACTGCAAAATAAAAAAGAGATTTCTAGGTTCTCATGAAATTATGGAAATTAGTCACTGATTCAAAAAATATGTCACTGGGAATGGAAAACTTCAGGACTGTGGCTGTGAAAGACAGTGAAAGGAAAATCTGTGCAACTGGAGTTAATTTGTTCTACTACAAATGATTAAACTCCCAAGGGGATGCTTTTAGTTCCAATAAGCACATGCAGCCAAAGGGAAGAGATGGCCAAGCAAGCGCTGGCAACTGGGAGAAAGACTAACCAGAAGGATTCTCTGGAATGTAGATTAACACCAATTTGTCTTACTGTCTGAGGCAGTCTCCACAAATGGATATGTCTAAGTCAGTGATCTACAACTGTTTAGATTGCTAGTCATTTTTTTCCCTAGAGACAGGCCCAAACCAAAGCCCTTAATCCAAACACCACCAAAATGAAGGAAAGGTTTGGATGGAAACAGTGAAATCTGCAATTTGGGAATATGTCTTTTATATTTTTTCTTGAATTTTTTGTTCTGGATCCTCTAATGCTGATTGAATATTTATCAAGTTTTATGTTCAAGAACTGCATTCCTGTCATGCTGCATTTGTTTAGGTTTTAGTGCACAACTGTCAATGTATGAGACCAAGAGATCTTGGGTGGGGTCTGGAGGTAACTGGCATATGCTCTCCTTGGAGGAGAAGACAGTGACTGGGTTCTATGTTTGTGGACTGCATAACAAATTT
The DNA here is from genome assembly GCA_007922155.1 of Mesoclemmys tuberculata. NCBI lineage: Eukaryota > Metazoa > Chordata > Testudines > Chelidae > Mesoclemmys > Mesoclemmys tuberculata. The sequence goes on from ML675631.1 coordinate 20,707,595, forward strand.
CCTTTTGGGAACTGGTCTGTTAAAAAGGTCTGCAGTCTTCATGATACAGAGACAATATTTAACAGGAGGGCTCTTTGTATGGCCTAAATACTGCAGTAGTTAATTTAAATGTGGACTGCTGAGTTCACATTGGTTGGCAGATCTCAAACAATGGCCCATGGAGCCTGTCTGAGTGAAAGGCCAGACTTTAAAATCTCTACATGTGGTCTAGCTACTAGAGGGGAACAAAGAGTCACACTTTTTAGCATGGGTGAATGAACAGAATAAAACATTTTGAGAACCCTGAAATGGAGGATTGGGGGTCTGCAGGAGGAAGTGGGATCTCTTTCTTACTAGGTGGCCTACAGAATATCTGGAGAACCTCTCTCCTAGGCTGTATGCAGACAGAAGCTAGAGTAGACCCTGTATTTTCTTCCCAGCCAATGCTATTTATTAGACTGTTCCAACTTCTGAGTAGCCCCTGAATCTCCCTGGCAGAATAGAGTTTTGGGCCATTTTCACCATAGCCTCCTACGGTGGTGGAGGTTTGACCTCATGGCCTTTTGCCAGGACTCTGCCATGGCTTCACTGCTGTTGGTACCTGAGCTAGCTACATTAAAGCTATCTTGGGTATGTCTACATGTACTGCAGTCACACCACCAATTGCAGTGCAAACATAGCCTTAGGCTCTAAGGAGCCAAAGTTTAATTTAAAGTCAGTGCAAACTTTTGAAAATATTACCCATGGTCTGATTACTTCTTGGAAGGAGTTAAGGAAGTATTTCATTTGATAACAAATTGTGTGTAACATAAGGTACATGTTTGTGTGCACACATATATTTAGATCGTAAATATTATATTTAAAAAATTGTTCTACTGTGGCATTTTAGGGAGTTATTTGACTATGAGGAAAAAATTCTATATGATTGTTAAAAATAACTGAAGAGGCAAAGTTAGAAGGAAGTGAGGAAAAATCGTTGATATCACATCTCATTGCAAAATTTGTTTTTTATAGAGGTTCTCCAGATTAGAATTTTTAATTTGAGTTCATTGATTGCCTAACTAAAGTCAGCTAAAACATTTGCAAAAGCTAACCTGAGCGCTTTGTAGATGTTTTCCAGGACACACACATTGGTGGTTTTGTGTGCCTTAGAACAAATATTTGTAAAGTATCCAGATTAGCCCTTACAAACAGGTTATGTAGCGCAAGTTAACGTAACCTGAGTTAAAAACATATTCTAATTTAGTCTAGACATATTCAGCATGTGTCTGTTATAAGAATGTTTAATCTATACTCAAATAATGTTTAATTTTGATATTAAATGTGCATGCAGATAGCTTTTTGTGACACAGCAAATAAATTCTCTAGGAAAGCATTTGCAAAGCACTATGCTATTAAGCACCAAGATTTTTTTTTTTTTGGTAAATGGATGTGTTAAGAGGCTCAACAAACAATCACTCTTTCTCTACATGTCATTACAGAATTAATTTTTGCCCCTCTGGTGTAAGACTAACGTTAATTCAGGGGCTTAAGCAAGCAACTATATTGCTTACTTGTGGAAACTTAAGCTCATTTTGAAATTGTTGGCACCTATTGAAATGTATATTTATTTTTTGTTGTTTATTTTCACGTATGTGTGTTTTACAGGGCTAAATTTTTCAATCCTGAATTATGCTTGGCACACCACTGGAGAAGCCTACCAAACCATCAAATGGTTTGGGCTCATAAGGATCTTGGATTGATGGGAATGTCTGGAAAAAATATTTTTAATTTATTCTTGGCATGGAATACCTCCTTTTCTTAAATAATAATAATTGCTTTCTGAACTCAGACGCCAGCGAAGAAACAAAGCCACTTGTAATCATGTTCAGTATATAATTACTGTAGTTTATTTTTCTGAGAGAACACAGCAAGTGCCATATTGGATCAGACCAGTAGTCATCTGATACTATTTCCTGTCTCTATCGGTGTCATTTACTCTGGTAACCCCTCATCCATTAGAGGTGAGGCCGGAGCATATGTGCACTCTCGCTTCTTTTTCTATTAGCAGATGATAATCAAGATTCAGTTATCTAAATATAAATGAAAATGTATTGATGCAGCTGTTTACAGGGCCGGAGCTACCTGTTTGTTTTGCTTTATATTTATACGGAGCTTATAATGTGCAGAAGTTCTTTCAAAGATAATGCAAGGAATCTATTTCCAAAGAAGCAACTTCCTTTTTGTACAGTTTGCACCTGCCTCATTTTCAGGGGTGTGCAGCATCAGTTACTAATTTCTCCACTTGTCTTTCAAGGTTGAGTGGCTAGCTCCAATATCTTGCAACAGCTACACAGGAAGGAACACTGTTATTCATTAGGACAGGTGGCTTGACCATGAAATAATCACCATTTCAGATTTATGCCACAGAAAGCCTATAAGCAGAACTCCACAGTGAAACTAGATTCCAAGCTATGGCATAAGTCAAGAAAGTGGCATGTTTCTTTCAGAAGTAGAGTCTTCTCTGGGCTTTGGACTAGCGTCCTGGCCAGCCTGCACTCTGCAGGAGAGTTCAGTTTCTGGCACGGTTTCTCTTGACAAATATGGTATCAGGAGATATTTCACATGTCAGAAAACGTCAGATAGCGAGGCATATTTTTTGTAAAATGGCCCTTGGGAGAGGTAAAGTTCTGAAAGATGATTCCAAGAAACTTACTCAAGTACTGTGAAAAGGCTGCACTTGATGCAGGACCCATGAATTTAATAAACAAACCTGTAGAAATTTCTTCTGTGTATTTTTGTTTGTAACTGTGCAGTGCGTGTGCATGTGGACGGGTGTGTGTATAAAATATGTATTTATGTTTGGGGTCAAGACAGATGGGGAGAATGCTCAAGGGTAGGTGAGAGTGAGGGTGGAGCACAATCTGGACTGCAGAGAAACCCATAGATTTGTGGGTAAGGCTGTCTTAAATTTGAGAATTCTCTGGGGCTGCTGTAAATAATGCCTTTGGTCACAATAGCCTCTGAGCATCCAGAATCTAGTAGGGCAAGCTGACTAAGGCCACCTTTGTTTCCACTCTATGCTGCACCTCCTGAGAGGCACAACAGAATCTAGCCTCTGGATTCTATTCCCAGTTCATCTAGAAATGGTGCTCTGCAACCTCTGTTGCCTCATCTGCAAATGGAGGGATTTATACTTACCTGCCTCCTGAGGCCTTGCTTAATAATGCAGTCTGTGGGGTGCACAGAATTACCAGTCCATGGAGAAGCGGAGACTAGAATTTATTGTCTTTTCCAGGCAGCAAGCCTCTAGCAACCTGAGCAGAACTCAGAACCTTATAACTCAGCCAAATCTCGGTAGATTTTCATGGGGACATCAAAAGGCACCTTTCTGATCCCCTCCATCAGACTTCCGGTTCCTAATCCAACATTTGTAGGTACTACAGCTCTTGAAATACATAAATTAGAAAGAGGTAGATGGGGAGAGGGAGGGAACAAAGCAACCTCACTCGTGGCAAAGAATGAAATACTTTTCCTGAAATTTTTGAAACAATTTTCATCCTGAAGCAGAAAGGAAGCATGGAAAATTTCACCCTGATGGTTAAAGTTTGGCAAAGTTATAAGCAACTGAAAAAAGAGACTTATAATGGAAAGTTTTGGGAAACCTCAATTGTGGGTGTTGCTACTATCTTTGCCTATAATAAGTGTGTGCTTATACGCACAAAAATATGTGTACACACACACAGACTTCGTATATTTATGTATTTGTCCATCATGTGTATATATGTACCTATGCAGATATAAAGAAATTAGGTACATATATATATATGTACATACATATATATATATATATACATATGCATTATATATATATATATTCTTTGTATCTGTATAGGTACACATACATGATTTATAATAGAAATGCATATACCATTTTCCTTGAATGTGTGTATTTCATGTTATTTACAGAAATAGTGCTACTTTAGTGCATTTGTACCACCAGCTTCATGAAATACTAATTATATGTGCAGTGTCGATGTATCACTATGTGTCATAAAATAAACATGCAAAGTGGAATATGTATTTATATTGTAATAATGCTTTCATCTATTAGCTTAAAGAACCTGAAATCCTGATTTTTTTCTCCAAATATTTCTCATTGAATTTAAACAACACCAAAATCACTCTTGTTATATAGTTGTAATCACTGTGCAGTGACTCTTCATTCATTCAGGATGAAGAAAGTTATACCATAAATGAAGATAAGATTTGTTTTTTTCAGTGCAGCAGTTCTTTGCTGCTACAAGGACAGATTCTGCTGTGTTTATTGCTTCATCACAATAAGGTTAATGTATTCATATTTTCCATAATCAGTTTGTAGTAGACTATTAGTACTCCAGGTCAGAAAAGATTAAGAACCCTTTTACAAGAAAAGCATTACAGCCTCCAGGACCTCTGATGAGCTTGTCTTTATTAATCTGTTTGAATTTGCTTGGCTCCTTTTCACTAGTAGTTTAATGGAGGCAGTGAGTTTTCTCAGAGTGTTTTGTTTACTTGGTTAGTGCCTTTTGACTCCTAGAGCAACCAGTGTTGCTCTCATTACCAGAGGTAATTTTGTGTTGGTCAAACCTGTGGTCTATATGTAGCTTGCTTTCTTCTCTTAGCGCCAAGACTGTATCTTTGTGGTTTGTGGTGGGCTAGCAATTTCTGACCTCAACTTCGTTGGTCTGAAAATACCTAATATGTTTTGAACAGCTGACATACTGCCTAGGGTCTTTGTCATGTGGGCTACATCATTTCACCAGATGAGGTACTGAATCTCCAGTCCCCTTTTCTATAGGGCAAACTGTTGTCTTGTTATAATTTTCCATTTAAATTTGATCTCCAGAAAAGGAATTTGAAAACTTTAGGTAACTTAGATCCACCCCATTAGAATAATTAGATCACACTAAGGTGCGAGAGGCAGAAGGTGAGCAAAGAGCACAACTTTTTCACTGTTTCATGCATCTTTAACTTCCCATAAGGATCTGCAAACCCTCCATGAGTGGCTCCTCCTACTGAAAACCATGTCTTTCAGGAATTCTTCCAGGGGAAATAGAGAAGGAAGAGTGACAATATGTTGTATTATTTCAACCCATTCATAAGTCTTCTAACTGGAGTTTGCTTTTTCAATACACACTATGTTATCATCACAATTATAGCTGTAAGAAGATAAATGGAGATTTAAATTAAATAGTCACAATTTGTCTACGTTTGCCATGTTCTGTTGACATGATAAAAAATTGGCAATTTCACTTAAAATGGGTGCACATGAACATATGCATTCATATTAATATAGCTTTGCTGAAAATGTGTGCCTAAAAATCTTCGTGGGTGGTTTCTTGTCCATAACGTGTGTTTGGATGTTTTAATGGAGAATGCCATATTCTGTTGTGTATATATTATTGCCAGACTCAGACCCTGTGATTCTTGGCTTTCATACTTCATAACTGTGTCCTTTGTGTATTTTACATAAGAGCAAATATTCACTTCACTACGTTTTCCTCCTTGTATAATAGCATCTCTGTTGTTCTTTTACTATTACATATAAAATGAAAGAACAATTCAATCACATTTTAGTCAACTGAAAAAATAAGATAAATGTAGAAAAATAAGTTCCCTAGTATTGCTTTTAAGCTACAAATAGTTTTCTTCATAATTTTCTGAAGCAATGAAATTAACTCATAGTGTTACTCCATCACTGGGTAATTGCTAAGTTTTATAATGGTCCAGCAGCTTTTTTTTTTAATGTTGACATTTTTAATAAAATGTTGTTATTTTTATGGTATGTTGATTGATCTTTCTTAGAAATGGCAGAGTGACCATTTAAAATGCAATGGGTTTTATTCGTGTTTCTTTCAGAAATAAATCAGATAATATCGTGTGTGTGTGTGTGTGTTCATCCCTTTCTGGACTGATGCATAGCTGTCCACAGACAACAGTGCCAACAAGACACACAAGATTTTTAGAGACACAGCTCTAAATCCCTCCCATTCTCTGTCCTCCTGGCCAGTATTGTTGTGTTTCACACAGAGACAGTGTCAGTGACAGATTGTATGGTCCTCTATAAGACCCTGATCCGACAAGAATTGCATGGCCAGGACTTGTGGGTGCAACATGCTGCTTGTTCTTTTTGTAGGAGCAAGGTTTAAAGTATTCCAGTTTTAAGACATTTCCTCCATAAGAAGAGCACCATGTTCATGGGTACTGAAAAAGCAGACTGTGCAAAGAAGAAAGACAAAAATGTCCCTAGGTGCAGGAACAATGTTTCATTTTTCTTTGTTTGATCCGTTTGTTTCAGCTGTGCTCAGAATGTGATCTCTTGACTGGGCTGGTTTTCAGCACATGGTCTCCTTCTCTGAGTCTTGTGATCATTAAATGAGTAGTGTCCATTGAGGGCAATTGTGATTTCCATAGACCTTTGCTGGGAATATGGTTGGTCACCCTTACTGAGGTCCTGGTGAGTTGAGTCCAGTCAGAACTACCTCACCATTGATCCAGCCCATCGTGAACATTACCGTTACTAGAGGGCTGTAGGTTAACAGATTACAAGGATCAACACTCTTTTTTAACAGTCATGGCCAGCCATTTCCCCACAGAGGGTAGGAAATTGTGATTTCTACTGAAATAAACAATGCAATGTACCGGTATTTTCTTCCTACAGTTATTAATTTTTTTTTATTTATAGACTATTTATTTGGGAGGCTGGGGGGGAGAGACCAAAAAAAACCACCTTTGTTGCTATCCGAGAACCTAGTTGTTTTCACTTACTCATAACTTACAGTCTGTGTGGGTGGAATAAGACATTATAATAGGTTGCAGGTGGCTGTCATTGTTTTTCTTCCGCTTACTGACTAGTGTTTACTTAAAGGAAATCAGAGTGGTTTGACTACAGTGTAAGTTTGAATATATAACAAGAAATGATAAATTCTGGTAAGGCAAACAGAGAAAGAAAAGAGAATGTGTGTTCCACTAATTGGGATTATGGAGTATTTTGCATATGGATTCTAAAGAGACTGGTGTGAGCAAATTACTGAGAGGTAAATAGCCTATGTGTGGCTAAGGCTGAGGCTTGCTTTCCCTTCTAAACTGATTTTGACCTCTTTTGTATCTAGAAAGGCAATTTCTGCCTCACATTTTGCCTTCGTGATCTGTGTGCAGCAGACGATTGTTTGCCCAAATCTGAAGTACCTTATTCAGAAAAAATAAAAAAGATGTCAGTAAGTCTTCAGGATTCATTGGGCTGATTCAGATTTTCCACCTCATCAAATGTTTGTTTCTTTTAAGATGAATCTGAACTCTGAATTTCTTTGGTTTCTGTTGGTTATCTTTAAGAACTATATTGCTCTCTTTGTCAACATTCCCATTCCCATTCCACACAAATATTCCTTCCACTTCAGAAATAGCCCAAAGTATTTTCAGCCTTCCAAGAAATGTTTAAAAAGGCAATTTTTGAGATCATACACTGTTTTCCCTGCTCCGTGAGGATGTCTTTACAACTTGTCTGAAAAGAATCTTCCAAATAATGATTCTAAAGTAATTGAAAATGATGTGATGAAAGGAAGCAAAGCAAAGGGGAATTCCTGTTATTTAACTGAAGGGTCTCTTTCCATGTTGCTACTGATGTCTTTCTCATCCCCACATTTATTAATTAAGCCTTTTGTCACTGTTGGGGATGTTTTGTGTGTGTGTGGTTACATTTAGTGAACAACTAAATATGAAATTGAAGTCGTGACCCTGGCATTTTCCTGTACCCTCTTATCCTTCTATTTTCCCCCTTTTTATTTCTCCTAATAGCCTCATAATATGGCACTCATTCCATTTGTCTGTGGAGAGAATGGTCACATGGATTCCAGCAAGGCCCACTGTGCATTGCTCCTTGATTTAGCTGTGCAGTTCACTTGAGAGCAATGCAAAGTTTCTTCTCCCACTCCTCAACCTGCTGACCCAAATACATCCTGGTATCATGGCTTATCATGTTATATAAATAATGCTATCTGTCCCTACAGGATTTCTGTTAGCTACAGCATTGCTACATTTGTAAGAATATGCCCTTTTCCGTGAAATGTCACAAAAGAAGACAAGTTATATACTGTAATAAGTTTCATCTATTTCATAAAGACAGAGGATTTGAAAGATTTGTACTCATTTCATCATTGGAGTCTAGCCTGCCTACCTTTAATTTATAACTGAACCCCACACTGCATTTTATATTGGTTCCTAACTTTCCATCATCTTGATACGTGTTTAAAATAAACTTTAGATATAAAGGGCACATTATGTATCAGGCACTGTTAAGTTAAGCAGAACATACTTCTGTAACTCATCCTGGTAGTCTGCTGTGGTCTTTTTTTTCATAATGAAAACCCATGCAGCTCATTGACAAGTGGGTGGGTTGCAGTTACCTACTGATGTAATAGCGGATCTCCCCATCCGCATCTTCAGAAACTGTATATAGGGTGTGAGAACGAGCTGCAGTGGCAAAAACTGAAACAGTCACATCTACTAGACCTGTGCGCCAGGGGTTGGAGGTTGTCAGATTATGCCCAGTTAAACACACATGCCTGCCACCTGACCCCTCTGTGATGTGAAATCAGAGCGCTTCTACTGCCTACCAGAAAGTACTTACTTGTAGGAGTTGAGAGGAGAGGTTTGCCTCTCTGCCAGTAAGACGGAACCCTTATTGACGTAATGAAATAAAAATGCAGGGTTTGCCTGAGAGGCAAATCATCTCCTCTGAACCTCCACAAGCAGTACTATCCAGTAGGCAGTAGAAGCTGATTCCACTGAATAAAGGGGCTAGGCACAGGCATGTGTGTTTACCTGAGCTCAATCTGATACTTCTGTGCTCTTTGGTGGATGCGGATGTATGAATGGTGGATCCCTGGCTATTTGGATTCTCTGACCAAACCTCCTTATGTACAAGGGACTGTAACAGTCACAGCCCTGAGGATGCAGTAGTGGTCAAAGAATCGTTCCATCCTCACTTTGTAACCTAAAAGGATCCACTCCTCCCCTAACTACTGCACCCTGCCCTGGACTTAAGTCAATTTACTTGTATTTAGGCTGGGTCTACTCTGACGGTGGCAAATTTGCCTGTGTCACATCGATTGCTCTGGATTGACTGAGCGGTCTGTATAGACGCACTCGGTCGATCCAGGAAGCGACTCAGGAAAACCACCCCCGTAAGTGGAATAGCGCGGTATGGATGCTGTGCGGAGGAGACGCTACAAAGTCGACGGGAGATACGCAAGTGATTTACGTCACTTGCGTATCTCCTGTCGACTGCCGCCGAATCGCCAAGGTAAGTGTAGACCAGGCCTTAGTGTAGGGACCAAGACTTGACCATTCTGGGCGGTTCCTCTGTTTTATATTCCTGTTGGGATTATTGATAATGTTGGTATGTTAATAAGAAAGTAACCGTGACTGGCCCAGGTGGGCTTGCTTTTTTAGAAAGAGTTTCCAGATGAAAAAGGACAAAATTAATAGGGAAAGAAAAGTGAGACTTAATTTGTATAAACTGGGGATGAGTAAATGTATGTGTAGGAATAAACTCTCAGTTGCACACTTAATTTCATATTGACTGCACGTGCCCATTGGATTTTTCTGCGTACCAATTATTATTTGACTCTTAACCCCGTTTGCTGAGGTAGTCAAATGCAGGATGTTGTTTTCAAATTTGTAAGTGGGAATTGCGAGCAGTGGAGAATTAAAACAAATGAAAAACAATGTTTTTAAGAAGATAATTTTTCTATAAGGTTAGGAACGTATAAATTGCCAGACTGGATGAGGTCCAAGGTCCATCTAGGCCAATATGCTGTCTGCAACAGTGGCCGGCACCAGATACTTCAGAGAAAGAAGTAAGAACCTTGCAGTATACGAGATGTGGGATCATCTGCCCCACAATGTTAGGACTCATCCTGATCTCTCATACTTAGAGATTGGCTTAAACTGTGAGGTTTAATATCCCTTCCAAAATTATTGTTGTCATTAGTTATCATTCTAGAATTTATTTATTTATTACTTATTCATAGAATGTCCAATCCCTTTCCCAAGTGAGGTTCAGTTTTTGGCATAAAGGAAATAAACTGCAATGTGTTGGAATGAGGGAGAAGATGCGGAAAAGATCTGTCTCAATTAAAAAACGATTGTGAAGCCCATTTCTGAAGTACATTTTCACTGGAGGCATGTCAAGCAATTGCTAACTTTCCAAATATCAGATGATATTTCCTACTCTGTACTCTTAATAAATGTGAGGTGATCAATATTCTTTGTTTACATTGCACTGGCAGGAAGTGCAGAGATTAGAAGAATTTGTTAAAATAAAAATAAGATTGATGAATCCATACAGAAAGCAAAATTATATTGGGGGGAGGGGGAGGGGAAGACACAAAAATCCTCTCCCTGTGTGAAAGTGTTGTATTCTTGCAAATGCAGATTCTACCTGTGACCACAGGCTTTTAATCCAACCATTAACCCAATCGTTAAGGCAGTGTTATCAAATTGCCAGAAGTGTGTTACAATTACCACTCCTGTCTCTTTAGGAAAAGTGGATTTATTTACTTATTTTTGTTTTCCTGGGCATACTCCTTCGGAAAGCTTTACCCAGCCACCAGGTGGCAAATGAAAGTTAATATTTTTAAAGACGAAATAAAAACAGTCCAGTGATGACAAGGATAACCACAAAATGTTTATATGCTTTTGGAGGCCAATAGCCTGTTTATACTAGACTTGAATAAGCCAGAATACATGTTACTTTCTGCAAGATTTGCCAGTTCCAAACTACACAGGGTATACATTTAACTACATTGAAGATTCGTCAGTCCAGCTTTTGGTTGGTGGACCCAAGAACACTATGACACGCACGTCACATCCCTCGTCATTTACTCCTCCATTCCAGCCTATTTCATTTTTTTTGTAGTGTGGACTATTTGTTGAGAGAGACCCGTGTTGTCTAGAAACACACATCAGGGTCCTCATGGTCATGTTATAACACAGAACTTTAACTGCAGCCTCATACATCTTCGTGAGGAAAATAATTCATCAGAGAGTTCACCTGTACAGAGTTGTCTCTCAGATGCTTCTGGTGCTGAGGTGGAGCTAAAATTTTGAATTATAGTGCAGTTGTGGGGAATGTTGAGTGTGGATTGCATAGTGTACATGTGGAGTTATATGGGACTTATTTACAGCAGGGTGGAGTCTGTCAGTGGAAGTGTTATATGTGACGTGTGGAGGTTAAGTTATGAAGAAGGATTCTATAACTGGATATTTCCTTGTTTCCATGGGTTCCTGTTGGGGCATGTTCTCCAAAAGCAGTCATAACTGCCATTTAATATCCGCATGTGAGTTGTTTTTGTGTGTGGGGGGATTATTATGAAGTATGGCATTTTGACAAAGTGTTTTGTCACTATCTGATTTGTTTTGTTAAACACAAATTATTAAAATTGTTACTTTATTTTAGCCTTGCATTTACTTGTACTGTTTTTAAATCAGGCACGGGGATTTTGAGATATTGAAACTGATTTCCTACTTATTTGCCTAGTTTATCCATTCTGTTGAAGATCTGTAATTTGTTTCTTCTGTCATCCATATCATTTGTCCCTTCTTTAGAAAGCTGAGGACCTCATCTTCTCTTTAGGAGATCACTGAAAATTTTTCTTCAAGCCTGTTCTGTGCTATCCTACATTGATTGCCATTAAAAAGCCAGCATTCGCCAACAGTTACCACAGGGAAGTAGCTGAGGTGACCACAATGTTCCCTCTATACTTAGAATGGGAGGCACCTGTGATAACTGTGTGGTAACTCTGTTTACTATGAAGCCAAAGATTCATGTCAACAGGCACAAGATGGAAGGGAAGACCTATGCCCTAAATAGAGCAAGCCAAAGCTTAAGTCAAGGCCCACTGTGACTCTTAGCAATTACGCCAAACAAGCTGAGTAAGAAGGATCCCACCATATGGGATAGCCGCAATGATGGTTGACAGAAAAGAAAGACCTTACAGATGGCCATGATGGTATCATCTGGAACATCAGAGGGTTTAGTTGCCCGAAGGAAATACACTAATTGAGAAATACCAGCTATAGCAACTAATTCAATAAGAGTATATAAAAGTAAAAACAATAACTGAGTATGACTAGCTGTCCAGAATTAAGCAAAGTAATATGAAATGTCCTTTGCTGGCAGTGAAACTAAGTAAAATAATAAAATAATAGCAGCAATAATTCTCATTCTCAAGCAGCAGCATTTCTCACCTATTAGACAGAACAACTCTCCAACCAAGCCATGGCAGATTTCCAGTTCTAGGAACAGCTTCCAACTCCATTTTTTTATTTTGATCATACTCAAAGTCCACAGGCTGCAAGTCCTACCAGCAGGAACTGAAACAAATTCTGCCTTCCTCACACGTAGACACTAGATCAAACCCAAAGAGCAATACAATTATTTCCAACCTTTATCATATACCCCTCTCTTTTTCTTGGTCTCTTCTTGGCTCTTTCTCTCTGCACACTTCTCTTTTCAAAGCCGAAATGCCATGGGGCAGATCTTTCAGCTGGTTTAAATGTTCATGCTTCCATCCATGGAGCTATGACAGTTTGTGCCGGTTCAGTATTTGCCCTCATATTACTCAGATCTGTCACTCGTGCCTCTTCACAATCTTTCTCTCCCTCTGGACTTTCCTCTGACTCACTCTTTCATATGCCATTTCTCTCTCTCACTCTCTTTTTTCACTGTTTTCCCACTATATTTTTAATATTTCAGCTTGGTATTACCGTGTCTCTGTTGATCCCACATCTCCTCACTCTCCTCTCAGCTAAGAATCAGCTCTATAGAAAATAGTCAGTTCTAGTCAGTCTCAGCAGCCAAGAGTGCCTGCCTATATACTGTCTCAAGAAAAGCAGATGAAACATTTTTAAAGATGGTAAGGTAAGCAGAAGAGTATGGACTTTGGACCCTGCCTCCTAGGCCTGGTCTACACTTACCTTTGCGATTCGGCGGCAGTCAACAGGAGATACGCAAGTGACATAAATCACTTGCGTATCTCCCGTCGACTTTGCAGCGTCTCCTCCGCATGGCGTCCATACTGCGCTGAGTCGAAGGGAAGAGCGCTCCCTTCGACGCAGTGCTACTCCGCTTAAGGGGGTGGTTTTCCTGTGTCGTTTTCTGGATCGACTGAGCGCGTCTATAGAGACCGCTCAGTCGATCCAGAGCAATCGATGTGATGGTGGCGAATTTGCCGCCATCAGTATAGAGCCAGCCTGAGTCATGGCACCCTGCCAACACTTGGCCATAGATGTCATTGGGAGTTGTGGATGCTGAACATTTCTCAAAATCATGCTGTTATTAAAATAAACTAAAAATAACTAAATATATCCTGAAATGGAGCAAATAGCCACTCATCTCCTCCTGCTCCCAATTATTACAAAACTATAAATAGCCTAATATGAAGCTATTAAGCATTGGCAAGCAATCTCCTTTTATCTTGGAATCACAGGTAGGAAGATACACTCAAGCAACCAGCCGTTTTCTTTTTTCCTTTTCCTGTTGCCAAAGTGTAATATATTTGTTTAACAACATAGCTAAGCTTCACTGGCCTAGGAAGTAGAAAATGCCAGGCATTCCTGTTCCTCTGTGTCCAGTGCTATGACTGTGCTACCAGAAAACCATCCAAGTGTTTTAAGCTTACATGGTCTTTGCATATATTTTCCCACACTTTTCAAGTTACCGTCTGTAAGACACGCTCAGGGTTTCCTCTCTGTCACCCCTAAGTCAAAGGTGTTTTTGTCTGTTAGTGTTTCTAGATGCTGCATGTGTGTGCTGTCATTGTCTGTTGCAGTGCAACAATCAGCTTCAACACTGAGCAATTTGGATTTAAAAGAAAAGGTTTCTAGGTTTAACATCTGAGCTTAGTTTCCAGCTTTCCATTCAGGTTTGTTCTATTCTCAGACACAGTGGTAACAGTCGTCTAACAATCCTGACTATTTCAAGGCTGGTTGCCTTTCTTGAAGATACGCATTAGTCAAACACAAATTGTTCCACTAAATACAGAAGTAACTGGATGAAATTCTATGGCCCGTGTCATAAAGGAAATAAGATTTGGTTGATCTAATGGTCCCTTCTGACCTAAAATCTATTAATCTGAATATACAGTTAGAAAGCATTTTACTTTTTCTGAACCAGAATATGGAGTTTACAAAACAGTTTTTCATGTAGCATTTTTCTACAGCCACATCTAATAGAGTAGGTTATTTTGTCAAAATGTTTTCATTCTGGATGATGAAACTGAAATCAACTTCATCCACTTTAGCTCAGAACCATCCCTGTTTTAAAAAGGCACAGACAACTGAGAAGGCAATAGATTTAGAAACAAATTCAGCTATTGGTGGTACTGCAGTGACTCCAGTGAAGTAAAGAAGCTACTCTGGATTTACATCAGTGTAAATGAGAGCCTCTTTTCCTTAAATTTGTAATGGTTCTTGGGATGGATCTATGCCACTAGGTCTTGGATTTCTAGAGGCAGAGTTTGGAGGTGAACAATTTGTGAGATGGTGAAAATATGTTTTTTGAGGAATAAAAGGTTAACATGCTAGCTATTGTCATGGCAGAAGTGGCAAAAAATAAAATACTGGAATTAATGCTGATATGAAACTTTCTCTAAAAGGTTCAACATAAGGGGCTTTAGCACAAGAACCTCACAGCACCTGGAGGGTGGTGATTAAGAATGCAATAAAGACACTTGGTTGGAATAGTTGCATATTGCCCTACCTTTTGCATCCGATGGAGAAGAGTCCTTCAGAGTGTGGTAGGTTGAATCCCTCCTTGTTAGCAAGACAGCCCTAGGTAGACTGGCACCAGCAAAAGGGATGGGCAACCCAGATTCACCTGGCCAAAGTCATGCTTAGCATTCGGAACAAAAGGAGTCCATATGGTGGTCCATTGGTCAGAGCTGGGGAAGAGGATTGAACAAAGCAGCTGGAGAAAGAATTGGAAAAGCTGCCCCTGTGAAAAGGTGCTGTAACATAAGTGCTGTTGGCTTTCTGAAAGCAGAATTATCTTTTCCACCATTACTGCTATATTTGTTCAGGGTGAACAGTATCTGCGTATATTATGAATGAAATAGACTAGGAAAAAATTTGTGAATCTGTGCAGCACTCGTTTCTCCCCCAAGGAGGAATCAACCCAACTGAGAGTCCCAATGTGAAAATAGCACCTTTGTTAAGCAGTGCAACATTCTGAAAATGCAAACAGTGAGAAAAGCTTTTCGCCCTATATAAACTGTCAATTGCATTAGAACGATTTTAAAATAAGATCTTAAACTACTCTCCATCCTTCCATTATTAATGGTTGAACAATCCAGAAAAGAACTTTACTTCTGAGGATTTGAATGAAACGTTTAAACAGGAAAGATTACTTCTCATATACCTGGTTTATTTTCATATGTTAATACATTGAAGAGATTTCTTTAGTGCTTGCTCACGTCCATTCCATTGTAGATGTGTGTGCGCCTCCATGCATGGTTACCAGAACTTTCTTCCCATTAGCAGTAACCATCGGGCTGGCTCCGGAACCCCCTGGAGCCCCAGGCACATGCCGCAGTACATGAAGCCCTGCCAGCCCTATGCCCCTTGGTAGTGGTAGTTAATCACTTAGGATCGTCCTGGCTGGGACTTTGCCAGGAGTGGGGCATGCCGTGATCACCGGCCTTCAAGCCTTGTGCCTCCTGTGGGAAGGCATTTCCACTGAGCAGCCCTCATTATAGTTGCCTGAAGTGCCTGGGGGAAGCTTGTCGAAAGGGAAAAGGCAAGATCTGTAAGGCTTTCAGACCTCAAACCCCAAAAGACAGAGGGATCCGCTTGAAAGCCTTACTAATGGAGGGAGCTCTCAGGCCGGCCCATTCTACCTCAGGACTGAGCATGGCATCGGTGCAGAGCACGCTGTTGGCATCGGCCCTGCCTCGGCGCCAGACTTCTTCCTCTCTATTGGGGAAGAAGCAGCAAAAAAGCACACAGAGCGAGGCTGCTGTCTGCACCGTCCAAGAAAATGGGGTTGAGCACAGGACCGCACCAAGGTCAGACAGTGGAGACTCGCTCAGCCTATGTCTCCAACCAGAGAGGCACCCTCGACTCCTAGGAGTGGGGCAGTTTCTCTGCACTTGCCAGCACCATCAACACTGGAGGCATTTCTTGCAGCACGGACCTTGTTGGCCTTGCCCAGGCCACCCCTACCCCACCCTCCGCCCAGAGAGAAGATGCCAGTGTCACAGGGGAAGCCAGCGTTGGGAGCCCATGGTTAGCTTAGGCAATCTGCGGAGCCTGGGGGACGATCTCCAACAGCCCGGTCACCCTGAGTGGAAGGGTGGACACAGCGCCACTCCCCGAGAAGTTGCTCTGGCTCATGGTCACCGGAGCACACCGCATCGGAAGGGCATAGAGCAAGGTCACCCTCTCGGCACCGAGCAAAAGTCGCTGCAAGAGATGGCATCTGTCTGGGTCACCTGCAGCAGGCCACTATCTCCAGAAGGAAATCAGCACTGTTCCCACTCCCTGGCACTGAGGAGTTCGCCTGTGCCAGCGTGGTACAGAATCTGGTCACCAGAGGCAAACTCAGCACTGAGGGGGAAGCGACGCCATAAGTCATCGGTGCTGAGGTGCCACTCTGGGCGTTCCAGTTCGCTGTCGGAGCATGATCCCAAGTCGGCAGTGGTTGTGGCACCAGCACTGCGGCTCATCATCATCACGATCAACAACGCCGAAAGGTCACTCTCCAGAGAGCCGGAGCACCCACAGATGGAGGTCCTGGATTGCCACTTCCAGGGGTGCTGCCTCTTCTGTTACCAGTCCGGAGGACAAGATGGACCAACCATGGTTTCCACAACATCTGCCATGGACAGCTGCTGGATGGGAATCTGCAGGTCTTGGGGTGTCTTGGAATGAAATTAAATTGCCAGTGATTGCGGAATCAATGAGTGCCCACTGCAATAGCAGCCACTGGGTTTTGCCAGGGATGTGCAACTAAATTGGAACCCAAAGATGCAATGAAGGTCTGGGTGGCATTCTACATTGAGCACACAAGACCATTCCGGAGATCTACACAACTCTTTGTCACAGTGGCTGAAAGGCTCACCCATTTCTGCCCAGCGCAACTCATCATGGATAACTTCCTACATCAAGTTCTGCTACGAGCAGGCGAAGGTGCCACTTCAGGAGTTACGTACAGCCCACTCAACCAGAGCTCGTGCTTCGTCCACAGCCTTCCTAGCGAGAGTCTCTATGTAAGACATCTTCAGGGCTGCCACCTGGTCGTCTGTATACACCTTCCCGTCTCACTATGCCATTGTCCAGCAGGTGTGGGACAACGTGGGCTTTGGCAGAGTGGTGCTGCAGGCCGATCATCCATAACTCCGGTCCACCTCCAAGGTATTGCTTGTGTGTCACCTACAATGGAATGGATATGAGCAAGCACTCAAAGAAGAAAAGATGGTTACTTACCTTGTAACTATGGTTTTTCGAGATGTATTGCTCATGCCATTCAATGACACCACCCATCTCTGTTGTGAGAATTGGTGGCAAGAAGGAACTGAGGGGGCCTAGGATCGGCAGTGCCTCATATTCTGCAGCATGTGCGTGGGGCTCCAAGGGGTGCCAGAGCTGGCCCTACAGATACTGCTAAAGGGAAAAAAGTTCTTCTAACCATGCACAGAGGCATGCATGCACCTACAATGGAATGGACATGAGCAATACATCTCGAAGAACAACAGTTACAAAGTAAGTAACTGTTTTTATGGGCTAATGACCTGCAAAATTTCATTTGGGGATGAAGCTGTTTTTAAGCTATTAGAATGCAAATGTTGGCATAAAATAGCTAAACCTTTTTTTGCTAACTTAAGAATGCTTGAATTGGCTGATATGTTATATCGTCATCTCTCAGCTTGGAGATTCATTTTACATCTTAGTTCTCAAACCACTTGAAAATGTGGTTTTTAATGGAAACTTAGAAAATGCTTAAAAACATAAGTGTCTGCATACTTAAACATTTTTTAAATTTGATTATCCCCAAGATGATACCCAGGGTAAAAATGAAGGGATGTCTCTAATTGGTTTTGCAACATGAACTTGTGTTTGTGATAGGGATACAATAGGGTATTTTAATAAAATTAGGTGAGAGTACATGATGAAGAAAGAGACATATTTTGTGAAGCTTGCATTAATACATATTTTCACAGATATATAGTAATACGTTGCCATTTAATTTGCTTATCATTTAGTATCTGTAACTATGGCAGAGTGCATGATGAATATATAAGGCGTGCTGTCATCCAGTGTAACTTGGCAGAGTAAGAAACTTTTATATTTTGCACCTGTTGTCAGTTTGCATGACAAGGATATGTTCCTAATTTATTCTGGTGGATGGATTTAGCAGTATTGTTAAAATACCTGCTATATGCTGACCACAGAACAGCTGGTAACTGGTTCATTAACTGCTAAAGTGACTAGATGTTCCGATTTTGGGAACAGTCCTGATACTCAGGGCTTTTTCTTATATGGGCGCCTGTTACCCTCACCCCCTGTTCTGATTTTTCACGCTTATTATCTGGTCACCCCACTAACTGCACACATTTGCTTGCCTCATTTTGGTGAATTTCATTGTTCATAAGGGACAGATGAAATTAGCTAGAGCAAGACATGGTGAGGACATGTACTATCCAGGCCTCCACTTTCAGTTTTATCAATATATTAGATCCCTGACCTTTCAACACTTCTGATAGTCTAGTCCTGGTTCTTCCCTGTTTTGCCAAATGGCACTAAACTAAGTGATAATTTTTCTGCCAAATGCTTGGTAAAGCTAAGTTCAAATAAAGATGGATAGTTTTATTTTGATGTCTAGAATGTGATTGAAGCATGCACTAATTCAGAAAGGGTGATTTAGTTGTTCTTGTTTTCTGTTAAAAGACTGCTTCTCTCCCTCCCCCCACTCAGTTTGTACAAATATTTTAATAAGATGTGATTGCTGCTTCTCAGTCTTTTGGTTAACATCAAGTACAGTATCAGCTTAACATTTGATGCATCTTCAGTCTGAAAAAAAATATAATGCAGGAGGAGGTGATTGTAATGTTAATAGGTCTTATCCAATTCTAATTTCTGTATTCCCCGGAATTTATTTTACAGCAAATCTTATTTGAATTGCGTCCTCCATCTTGTGCACTTATTTGACTGGGTCTAGTCCTGCTCTAGTTAACACATTTTCAATAATTTGGTAGTTTATGAATTCTAAATATGAAATGCTTAGGTAAACAATCTCTCTTTGTTATAGTTACCAATCATCTGATACTTAATCTTGGGTTGGTAGTTTAATGCTCAAGAGTTTTCATCCCCCTCTGTCTTCTGATATCACTCCATATTGCAACATTTAAGTGTGTTTCTCAATCATAGACTACTGCTTACCAGACTAGCCCCTTCAGGGGCTGGACTCCATCTGTGGTTTAATTCATTTCCATCATTCTTACAGTAAAACTTGAAACAGCTGTTGCCTTTTCGTTAGTGGTGTGCAGGTCACCAGATGACCTGAACAAGTGTGTGAGCAAGCCTTTCTGTCTGTCTAACTTATCTGTGCAACCTATCTGTCCAGCTGCTCTGGTGTTTCTAGAGCAGGGGTTCTCAACCAGGGATATACTTACCTCTGCGGCTATGCAGAGGCCCTCCAGGGGGTACGTCAACTTATCTAGATATTTTCCTAATTTTACAATAGGCTACCTAAAAAGCGCTAGCGAAGGCAGTACAAACTAAAATTTCATACAGACAATGACTGAGGTTACTGAAATGTAAGTACAGTAATAAGTCTTCAGCAACTCTCTGGGTAGAAGTTGGGTTACAAAATGGATTGTTGTCCAAAGGCTTGCAATAGGGATTATGTTGAAATGAATGCAGTGTAAAATCAACAAGTATAAGCAGAAACTCATACAGATACCAAATAATGATGCTGTTAAATATGTATCTATAATGCCATAACTAAAAGGTACCATAATTCGGAGCATCATCATTATGATACCCTGCCTCCACCCTTCCTCAACTTATCGAAGGGGGGATTGTGGCCCATAGGACTAGTCCGCTTGCTGGCATATGTATCTTTTCTTATGAAGTTATTGTTTCTTATTAATTTAATTGCTTGTTTTATTATAATAGATTTATATTAAAAGTATTTTGGTTGTAACGCAAGATACCTGCAGGCCACATACTGTATGATGAACTAAGGCAAGTTAGCATACATATGTTCAGGACCTTTAGCTTAAATAAGTAATAATAAGCTAAAGGATAAAGTATATATGGGGCTATATCCTTTACTCTAGGTAAGTCAGGAGGCATTAAGATGGGAGGGGGCTTACCTGTGCTCATGCCCTCAGTAGACTTAATGTGTACACAACAAGAACATGGTTAGGCCAGAAACAGTAGAGGTGAGAATGAGCAAAGTGTCGGGAAAGGGTATCGTTATGTCATTAATACGCACAAACATGTGAGCCTATAGAAGAAGTGTACCCTGATATTTTGTGGGAGAGGAAGCTAAGTTTGGACATGGAATGAGGGCACATAGTCTTCAGATTATAAGAGAGGCAACTCACCATGTCTAAAGGTTTTTAGGTCTTATGCCTTCTGTCTTGTGTCTTTAGTATTATCTTAGGCTGGGTCCACACTGATGGCGGCAAATTCGCCACCATCAGATCGATTGCTCTGGATCGACTGAGTGGTCTGTATAGATGTGCTCAGTCGATACGGCAAGCGATGCAGGAAAACCACCCCGGTAAGTGGCGTAGCGCTGCGTCGAAGGGAACTCTGTTCCCTTTGACGCAGCGCAGTGTGGACGGCATCACTTGCGTATCTCCTGTCGACTGCCACTGAATCGCAAAGGTAAGTGTGGACCGGGCCTTAGTCCTAGTGTTATAGTCTTTCTATAGCTTTTAGTTCTTAAGCAGTTCTTAAGCTTTCCACCTCCCACTCAAGAATTGAGGAACCTGGATATCATTATACAGGAGCGAGGCTGGTCCTTTGCTTCTTACCACCCGGTTATCAAGGAAGGGTGTGAGTATATTAACCGAAAAGATTTATAGTATATCATACCACATGTATCTCTAGAATAATTGTATTGCCTTGGTAATTCAGATGAATTATTATCCATTTTATTATTATTCTATTTTATCTCAATAAAAGTCTTTAAGGCTATATTTTGGTTCTTACTGTGAGTATCCCTGTCATACATCCCAAGGGTCCTGACAAAATTATGTGTAGCCTGATTCTGGGACAAGAACCTTATTATCTTCTGATCAGATCAATTGACAAGCTTATAACACCATTCCATAAACATAATTATTAAAATTAGTAAGCACCTAAAATCAGGCAACAAATATTTATATTCTAATTGATTTATTTTATAATTATATAGTAAAATGCAAAAGTAAGCAATTTTTCAGTAATAGTGTGCCTTGACACTTTTGTATTTTTATGTCTGATTTTCTAAACAAATAGTTTTTAAGTGAGGTGAAACTTGGGGTATGCAAGACAAATCAGATCCCTGAAAGGGGTACAGTAGTCTGGAAAGGTTGAAAGCCACTGTTCTAGAACAACCATCAACATAATATCTGAGTACCGGTTCTTTATCCACCATTCTATATCCACATTTGGCTTTGAATCTCTTGTGCATCGTACTTTCTCTGGTCAAAGGTAAGACTGAGAAAGCCCCTACTGACTGATTGATTTGCACAGGTGAGTCTGAAATATAAATGATAAACACACAAGCTCATTGAAAAGCTATGTAATAACTAGGAACATATGTCAGTTCAGCTGTCATCAGATATTTGTGACAACTTTCTACTTTTATTTTTAAATTAATTAAAAGTACATTTTTATGAACAACCAGTATCCAAATGGGACTCTTCAATCATCTTTAAACTAGAGATAAATTCTAGGTAAAACTTTATGGTTGAACTTTTGTGTTCATTTTAAAACAGAACTCTGGTTGTGATTTCATGATGTGCTACAGCAGTAAATGTGATGTTACAAACTGAGGTTAGGTTGCTTTAAGAAAACATTTCAAATGCTTCCTTAATAAAGTTAAAGGATGATAATCTTCAAAAGTTTCAATTAACACCTATAGACAGAAGCCCTAAAACCTTTAGTAACAATATTACTCTCCTCCTTAAGGAGTGAAGTCTAGAAGAGTACAAGGCTTGTCTGCACAGGGATACTCAGGAAAATTAATCCAAATTAACTAAGGCTACATCTACACTGTAAACTAGAGGTGATATTCCCCTGAGTGTGTTCACATACTCACATTAGCTCTCATCAAGTACAAACCCACCTGAAACCGGAGGGTTAATTCTGAATGAGAGTGTCCACACAGCTATAATGCAATTTAATTAATCCACTTTTAATTCACACCTCTAGTTACCTTGGATTAAATTTCCTGAGTATTCCCAGGTAAAGAAGTCTCATGACTCAACTGCATTAACAGACATAAGTATTGGTGACCAGTAGAACAAAAGGAAGTTCTCAAATGGGAAGATGTTCATAGTTTTGACAAGCACTCCATTCAGCTTCCACTGATCTAATATACAGATTCCCTGGAATCTACTTGCTGGAACTTTACTGGAACATGTGTTCTATAGAGTATTCTAAACATGGCCTTGCAATGGAAAGGTCCAAGTGGAACAAGATCCAAGGCTTGAAAACTGAAGTTAGACAAGTTCAGACAGGAAATAAGATGCAAAATTTTCACAGTGAGTAAAGCTAATGATCAGAACAACTGTCTTTAAATCAAGATTGGATTTTTTTTTCTGAAAAATATGCTGTGCCTCAACAATAGGTTATGGGATTGATGCCAGAATTACTAGGTGAAATTCTGTGATTTGTGTTATGCAAGAGGTCAGACTAGATCATAATGGTCCCATCTGGACAAAATCTGTCAAAAATAGATTAATAACTTCTTTCATCACTTAGCTTATAAGACCGTCTTCAAAAAATTACATAATATATGTTGAATGTAATATAAATGCTTCTTCAAGAAGTCCAAGCCAACAGCACACTTCATTAACTGCAGGAGTGTCTTCAAACATACTGGAGTATAGAGCATAGATGCATGCAAAATTTAAGACAGAAAATATAAGCAGCAGCATTAGGTTTCTCCTGCTGGTTGATGCATGGACTTGCATCAGTATAAACTTAGCATTTTTTAAAAAATCCTGCCCACCTTAGTGATAGGTTAAATGTCATAAGTCAAATAGCTGAAGGAGAATCAAGGATGTAATAGCAGAGCAGAAAGCTGCTGCCGGAATAGGAGGAGAAACTAAAACATATGTTATGATTAAGATACAACATTTTAAGATCTATAACACAGCAAAATAGGATAATCTCAGACAAAAATGATCTTGTCACTCACTACGCAATTAAAAATATTTTTAAGTTGGAGATCCCAATTAATTTTTGTTGTTCTACATTGATTCTGCCACATTGATTCTGTCTCTACAGGTTTCTCTTTTATATATATCTGTAAGATAAACCTATAGAGACTATGTATCTGTATGCATTTCTCTACCTCTGAGGGGTAAATAAATATATTAAAATAAGCTATGGTATGTATAGTACAGTATAACAATGATAAATGATGTTGTGTGTAATTTTTCTACTATTAACATAAAGTAATATAAACTGAAGGACACTAGTCTATTGAGAGAGTTAGTAGCTAATGTTCCATATCAGATGTGGACAATGTCAGGACTGAATACAGATTAGGCAGTGTCCTTTTCTCCCCGGGGGAATTAAACTTTGAGACACCACTGGCTGCCAATGGTTTTACTGCATTTTGTTGGTGCCTGTGGTGCCTTTCTTGGTCTATTAATTCAGAAGCTGTAAATGACAATGTGTGCAAAAAGCTTTTCCAGTGGGATGCATTTCATTTATGTATTCTTGTATCTACAATACCTATTCAATCCATTTTGTCACAATAACTGTTTAAAAATTGTGTAGATTACCTGCATTTCTTTATGGACCTCAGCATTTTTTTCCCTTATGCAGAAAAGGCAAAGTAATAATTTAGCCGGATGGGGAATGTGAAACTAGGAACTTACAATCTCTCTCTCTCTCCTCTCTTCTCTTCCTTACAAGCCGTTTTTCAAAAATGTGTTGTAGAAGGGAAGCACAGGGGAAATTCCAGAAATACACATACATACACCCCTCATATTCCATTAGAATATATTTGTTTTAAATGTATTTAGAATTAGCCGATTTTAGGAATTCTCACAAAAATTCTTTAAGGACTGCATGTTTGAAAGCATGTCTAATCAATAACATGATGTGAATGACTAACTTTGAGGGATTCTTTTACTTGCAGACTATGTATGTTCTGTGAGTGCAGTTACTCACAGAACAGTGTAACAAAGACAATAAGCACTCAGATGCTGTGGTGATAGGATCAGGAGTCAGACAGAAATTTAAGCAGATAGAAAATTGATCCTAGTAGTAAAAATTGTTCAGAAAGAGTTGTATAGTAATTAGAAGTAAACTTGCTATTCAGAAAAGTATGCTGACAACATCAGTGATAAACATACTACACGTCCTAGATCTTCCTTATTTGAAATCATGCTCTGTCTAAATTGGTCTTCATAACATGTTTGTCGAGATTTGTGGTGTATATATTTGATAACACATAGTACACCTGTGTTACTTTGCTTTTCATTTTGAAACAAATTATTTCACTATTATTAGAGTAATAGCTTGTTAACTATTTTACATCGCAATCCTTTAAAAAACAATTCCTTACATGCAAAAGCCCCGACTTCTTCTATTGACATGCACATTGTTATTCTTCGGGTGGTCTTTGATATGATACGTTTGTCATGGTTCATAAATTTTATCGTTGCATTAAAAACAGGGTTAGAATATCCTCAATGCAATTATAAAAATGTATTAAAACTGAGAAGGAGAAAAAATATGGTGCAAGATGAGCTTTTAATGATTGTATAAATGTTCAGTGTTCCATGGAAAAAACGGGACTTTTCAACATTGGCATAATAGTCAAATGTGAGGAAACGGCCCTGTTTTTTCTAGAAACACATGTATATTCGGCACAGATATAAAGTGCTTGTTTTAATTTCTGCCTCTGAACCAGAGTAGGATAGGCAATAAGAATTGGAAGATAAATTGGTGCATGCCTTTCGTTCGTGATGGCATGCTGATCTTTGCCTTTTCACTGTCCGTGACGCTGAATGTCATCCGGGAGAGTGGGTAGTACTTTGTTTGTCCCTTAGCCTAGTATATCCGGGGAACAGATACTGTTGTGAACCAGACTGCACAATCCAAATTAATATCCATAAGGAGGATGTACAGATCGCAGTCACTGGAATGGTTTGCTGTTCCCTACTCTACTTCCACTGCGAAGTGCAGCGCACAAGCCTCTGAAGTCCTCTGAATACTAAGGAACACAGAAACGGAAATACTGAAATTTTGCTTTCCAGGCCAAATTATGGCAATTTTTGAAAGAGTTTTATATGAGAACAAAATTGTAAAGAAGACCTACAGGATCCATCCCCTCTAAACATGGTGCAGGATGCTCTCTCTTCTATTACATGTGACAACATATGCAACTCTCTGTTATTCTTTCAGGGATCTATTTGAAAAAGGCTTATGACCTGTATAAACAGGCTATTAGGTGTTGCAATATGCACGAGAGGATAAATGTGACATTCCTGTTGACCTGCACAAACCCTTTTATTTGGCACTACAGAATATACAGTATGGGTTATTTTCACCAGTAAAATAATTTGAATTTAAATTTAAAGCACTCTGAGTGTATCATATGTTAAAGAGTACTGCTTGCAGGGTTTAAAGGATTTAAGAATGAATACATAGACTATCTGGCAAAGATTTAGCAACGTGGAAAAATATTTTTCATCCTAATTAAATTTTCATCTTTCCTCTTATGGTTTTTGAATCCTTCGTAGACATTTTTATATTTGCTTTTACACATTTTCTCCACTCATTTGCATTCAATGTACTAGTATTTCCTTAGTGATGTAGTGTTCCCATTCATATGCATTTAAAATATCAATCACTTGAACATAATATTTGTCAATAATACTGAATACAAAGGAGTTAAATTTATTCCCAGTAAGTTACTCTAAATCATGTGATTTCTTGCCTGTGGGTTTCTGACAGCATACTGTTCTTTTCCTGTGTTTGTGTGCAGTGTTTAATGTCATGGTACAAATTTTGCCTTCTGATCTTGATGTTTTTAAATACTTCCAGTTTTCTTTAAAGACACTTCAATCGCTACTCCACAACCTCACCCTCCGAATACATGCTACATTGTATAGGAGTTCAAGCACTTCTTTGCCTCTCTCTACTTTTTGAAAAGAACAAAGAGTAGGCACATCACAACTGTGAGCAACAGTGAGCAAATGAGAACCCTTGTACTGCACTTTACTTGAAGGAGACTGTGGCACAGTGGCTAGTTTAAATGAGTTGGAGCTAGAAGGATTCTGGGTAATAATCTGGGCTAAGCTACTTACTGATTGAACCTTGGACCTCGCTGAACCCCATACGTGGCATCTAACTTGAACTTCCTTGGGTAAATACATTGGAAAATAAAATAATATATCAAATGAAGTTGTGTATGGGGCCAGTTTAGGTTACCTAAATGCTAGTCTAGTTTCTGGCACACCCATTTTACACATGCAAACCATCTACAAATCCACATATGTGGGTGCAACTTAATTGTGAGAAAAAATGGGTGCATAGAATTAGAGAGCAGCTTGAAGAGGGCTGAAAGTACAGCCTTTGGATCTATTAGACAAAATAAATATATAAATGTATCTCTATCAATACAGCAGCACAATTCTTCAAATTCATACATATTTGTGAATGGAAGGCCTCAGTAAAAACATTTTTTTTCTTAGTGATGGCAACAGAATGGGAGACAGTAACAGTGCTAAGATATTAGGTAAATGTGTCCTTTTTGCTTGGCCTAATGCCAGGGAAAAAACAACAGTTTCATTGTAAAATTTCATCTGTACTATTCCCAATATAACTGGTGATGTGTTAGGAAGTGGATAATTTACAGTTAAAAAACAAAACAAAACACGGCACCAAAAAACCCCACCTCAGATGGATGGGCTGGACTAAGAAGTACATGTGATGTAGTAAAAAAGTTTAAATGACAGCATTTGGGATGATGAAATTACTTGTAAGAGGTGAGATGTTCAGATCGTTCAGGATGAGGGCCAGTCAAAGCTTTATATCATACCACACCACATGCTGCTCTAAATGTGCCTCTTATCTGCAAACAATTTTAGAAATTTTATTTTAGAAAGTATTTAACCATTTTATTGGTGCTATTTTTCACCCTCCCACCTGTAAAGCCAGGTTTCCTTATTATCATGAGTGCAACTACAGGTCTTTGAGCATCAGTGAAGATGAAGCACTAAAGATCACAGTCTGTGACAGTGTAGTTAAAAGAAAATTCAGAAAGAAAGGTAGAATACAGAACATATAATTTAAGTAGAGGTTACTAAAATTGATAGTTAAATTAATGCAGAGGGGGAAATGATAGCAACTGAATTATTAACACCTCCTGCAAAAATGTGTGTTTTCTTTGGAGACCTACCCCTATCCTCCTTCTCTCCCCCCCCACCTCCAAAAAAATACTGACTAGAACAGCTTATAAAATCTGACAAGCTCACAAATGTAAGTAGTATGGCTATGTCTGTAAATTGTGTGCCTTTGTCTTCTGCCAGGAAAGAGCAGTAACGAAGGATGTACACTATTGTGATCGACTCCTGTGCAGTGCGGAGTGACCTAAAGAGACAAGGTGGACCAACTTCTACTGATGAAAAAGACAATTTACAAAAAACTTTCGAGTTTAAAAAAGCTTGTCTCTCTCACCAACAGAAGTTGATCCAGTAAAAGATATTACCTCATCCACCTTGTCTCTGTAATATCAAATGGCTACAACACTGCACTCAACTCCCACTAACTTATCTGTGAGTTGGGTTGAAGGTGCTCATCACTTTTCAGGGATGGGATTTACAATTTCCATACTAAGCTGCTGCCAAATAAGGTTACTGCAAAGCACTACACCACCAATCGCACCGTTAATTGACCTACATTACAATTGATTTCAGTGTGTTTATCTGTGTAGTCGAGGTATTTAAATGAGGTATTTAAATTTGCCAAGGTGCGTAATGTAAAACCTACAGAATTCTCAGCCCCTCCTCTGTGTATTTTCACAGAACACATTGCACCCTCAATAATAAATTCAGAGGGCTGACAGTGTCTAAATCTACTGCTCCTTTGCCCTCAATTTCAGTGAGATGGGCCATTGAAAACTCATTACAAGCTGTTTAGACTCTGACTTTGACTTTTGCTCAGCAGTGAACAAAATTAACAGCTCTTGGAGGTAGCGAAAAAGGCACTGAGCCAAACAAAAATGAGAAAAGACTTTTAATATTATCTCTATTAGTCATGCAAACAAGCTTAAGTCCAAAGGACATGTGTTCTGCACATGGCTATGATTTTGTAGCCTTTGCTGATTTCATCCTTTCCCTTGCCTTTTAACACCGTGTAGACAGACTCACCTGCCTATCAAATACACTTTCCAATTTGCTTGCATGCCAAGCAACAAACCTTTGAGTGTAGCAGAATTGCTTCATAAATTTAACTATCACTTTCAAAATTCTGTTTTTTTCTAATTTAGTGCTTGATAGTTTTTTATGTGATCATTTTAAAATGCTGTTTATAGCAAAAGTTACCTTGCTAGGATACATTTTCGGAGGGGGGAACCCATTAGTACTAAATTGCTTTTAAAAACATGTTGTGCATTTATACTCATAATAAACCTTCTGAATCTTTTGTGATTATTTGAATTAAATTCCTTTAAAATCTGAATATAGAAAGTATTTATTATGTACCTCTTAATAGTAATCCAATTAGTCTACATTTCTGAGCCAGTAACAGTCCAGAGTACAATTTGTCATAACAAATATGGATTCTGGTGAAAAATTTGAGATCTTGAACTCATTTGGCTATTAAATATCTCTGGCATGTAATTCTAATAGCTGTATATAGCCTTCCTTCAATTTCCCCTTCCCCTTTATTTTGGAGTTTGCCTTTTGTACTTCAGTGAATTAGAAAAATAAGGGGGCATCCAAATTATATTTGAAATAGCTAGGTTCAGTAAAACACTTGGAAGAGAAATCAATCCAAATAATCCAAACTCCATTTGAGTTCACTTTAATTGGTGCATTAAAGTTTAGAGCAGACAAGAGGCAGAGAGAGGAGGGTTATATATACTAGAAAATAGTGAAAAAGAATGTATGTACTTTATGTACCAAGGCAAGCTCCATTCACATGCTACATTTGGTTTAAATGAGGTTGTGCTCCTTACCCAGTTTCCCAGCTCTTCTGACTTGAAGAATAGAGTGGTCAAGCAAGTTGCTCAAGGTCACTCACTACAGTGAGTCACTTATTAGAAAAAGACTTAGAACTCAGGATCTTCTTGGTCTCTAGCTCATTGTTCTGACCCTTATCACACAGAGTCACTTCTGTGAAATAAATACAGAAAATGTTCTCCTTTACTCTTTATGATTTATTTTTGTCCATATTTAATTCAGTGTCCCACTATCATAACAAAACTCAGTGGCGATTGGTCTGGATATACTGTGAGTTTCAGTATATCACAACTCTGTCCGTGTCCATTAAGGGTCTTGATTGAGCCACAGAATATATTTAATAGTTTTTATTTCATAATAATAGTAATTACTTCATCTTGTCTACCTCCTGGGAATTCTCTGTACACATCTTGACCCAGATTAGAAATTCACCTTCAGATTCAGAAAAGTTCCCAAGCCTCAATGATTCTCAGGCACCCCATGAATATATTATGTTACATAGTTAGTTTTGTTTTCAAGTGGGAAAAAGAGTTAGCTCAAATAAATTGATGCTGCTGTGACTTTCTCATTGTAAAAACAAACTCTGAACATTCTAACCATTATTTTACTTTTATGTGACACAATATTTTTTCACTAAGCCCTTGCTGTTTTTCTTGGATTTTCCTATGAATAGTAACATGCTTAGAACTGATGAAGGTCAGGCAGGAAACAGATTAACAGCATTTTATACCACAATGTCAAAATACTTAAAAGTGTTTACAGTGCCCAGTGACACACAATGAATTTAAACCTGGCATACTGAAGCAGAAATAAAACTATTCTTATTCTTCTAAACTAGTACAGGACCTTGGTGTTTTATGGTTGTTTTAAGGTCCATTAATCCTTGAATCATGAGGCCATGTAAAAAATGACAGCTTTAACATTCAATCCCTGGGTTTATTTAAAATGTTTTTACTTCAACACTGTTTCTAATTAATAACAGTGACTATATAACTTGATTCAGATGGATCAGAAGCATAGTGATGTGGAATACAGCCCCTTCGTTCTTTCGTAGACTATTTCATCACTTGTGGCAGGAATGTTTAGCCTGCATTGAACGGTACCAGCTCTTCCCAGGGAAGAGCTTATTCTAATAGAGAGAAAATCAGATATGTACTTTCATGTCTTTTAGCCTTTCCATTTATGGGTTTATTTTGGAGATTTGGTGACGAGGATATTGTTTTGAAGCCAGATGACAGAGTAATCACAGAAGTGTATATACATCCACACGTGCATGTGCATGGCACATGGGCGTGCACAAATAGTGTACCCTTCGCATCTGTTTTATTGGCCTTTAAAAATTTGGTCCTTGAGGGAACTACCCAAAAAAAAAAGCATAGAAAAACAATGTTTAAAACTAATGAATTGGGGGAAGGCGATCCAGAATAACTGACAGTACCAAAAGTGGAATAATTGGAGCGGCATTTACAGAAGACTTGGTGGGTGCGACACACGATTTAAAATATTTTGGTTTAATGCCATTTACTAGCTTATAGACCTGCTACAAGCAGTTGTTCAAATCCAGTGTTATACTTTTGGGATCTTTGGTCCTCCTTCAGCCAATGAACTGAGTCAACGCAACAGTGATGATTTAAAAAAAAGAATGTATCCCTCATAACTTTTTCAAAATATCTGCTTTAATGGCAGACTAGATAACGAGCCTTTTTCTATTCCTCCTAAAATGTTTTTTCTTACTCCCACTGTGCTCCATATATACAAGTGTTTTATAAGGCCAAATAGTTGGACTACCGTAAAACTTACGTTGTAATTTGAAAACTGTAAAGTAAGGGAAAAGGATGTTTCAAAGGGGTGCTCATGTGGCATTAATCTGGCTCAAGTCCAAACCATTTTTTAGTCTGCAGTAAGGTCATTTACTTGAAACTTTACCCTCAAAGGACATATTGGTTCTTGGGTGTGTGGGGATGTCTCTAGAAGACTGTTGGTCCAGGGTGACAGAAGATAACTGCAATAACCAATTATTTTTCATTAACTGAAAGACAGTAACCTGCAGATCCAACACAGCTCTACAACAGACTCTAAAATGGTAGGTAGATCTTCATGAGAGCTGGAGCATGTCCCGCCTTAGGAATGGTGCACCAAGGTTGAATTAATTTCACTGACCCTCTCCAGTACAGTGAAATTCCTTTCTAAGAAAATCAGGAACCAAAGAGGGAAAATAGAGGGAAAACTGGAAATTTATTCTATAATTCCTGGCTGCCATGTGACTTACATGGAAATCACATACTTAAAAGACAAAGCAGACAGTTTTGAGCATTATGTTAGGAGAACCAGCCTAGCCGTAACTGGAGTTCAAGAAGGCACCAAATTAATTGATATATACATTTATTTGAAATATGGCTTCTGGGGCATTTTGTTTGGAAAATATTAATGGTAGCATTCCCATAGACAAAATACACTTCTAATTGGCACAGATCCCATATAAACAGTAGTGGCCGATCCAAGAAAAGATGTGTATTACGGAGTAAAACAATGAGAACAATGTTAGTGTTAAAATTGCAGCTAGTACTGTTTTAAAAAATATACTATTATTTTAAATTAAATGTATACATAACCATTTCTTGCTAAGGCTCTGATAATATGAGAGATTCACCCACATGGGCTTTTTTTATTGTATGTCGTCCTGTTGACGTCAGCAGGAATGATGTAGCTCTGGGCCTAACTGAGGGCATTACAAAGTTTTCAACAAACATTATATATCTTGTAAACAAAGGAAAGAAAAAGCATAGGATATTACTGGCATTTTTCTCAAAGAACTGACAGTACTTTACAGCTTATTTTCAGCTAGTATGTTGTATATACTCTCGTTTCTAGGAAATGGCTGTGCCTAGTAAAGGAGGACATTGTAAAGCAGATTATCTTTTCCAGCAGGTGTAATGCCATTATGACAGCGTATGCCGGAAAACCGGAGTCCATTTTTTTAAAAGATAAATTACAGCACAAAAACAAAAAAGGACAAGTACTCTGTCATCTAGGCATAATGCTAGGGATTTGTGACTGTCCATGCCTACTGCCAACGTTTTGCTGTACTTTATACACAGAAGAAATATTACAAGTCTATACTACAGTATCATATTCAGAGCACCATAGTTAATGTTGTGTCTGTTAAAGCATCTTTATTTTCAGTGATTTTATAGCTCTGATAAAAATTCGGTGTAAGCTTTAATGAAAAAGGACGTGCAGCCCAACAGAGAGTTATTTTGCAAAATCTTTCAACTAACTTAAAAATTGGAGCATGCTTTTTTATATGTATAAATTATACTTACATAATATTTAGCATGCTTTGTTTCCCATTTATGCTGAGCTGTATTATGTTTTTTGATTAATTGGCATTGCCAACAAAAGGGGAAAAATCCACAAAGTCAGGAAGTCATTTTCTCTTCACAAAGGAGTGTCTAAATGCACACCACAATTTTTCATCATCCCATGTGTTCATGACAATTTTTTTTTACATGCAGTTTGTATATATTGTAGTACATGGACAAAAAAGTTCTTTCTAATAATGTTTCAAACACTGAGATTATTTTTTCCTCTCTTCTCTTTAAAGGAATTTTATCTCACATAGAAGGAAATGTTGTACACATGTAAACATGTCTTCATCTTGCATGTCTCTTCTAGCCATTTCTGCTCATGTGAATTGTTATGGGTTCCCATGCTATTGAGAATGACGGACAATTCGCTGTCAAATGCTGCAATTCCATTGACTTCCCTAGTTTTGCCCCATCTTTCAATGACTGTAAATTTGGTCTTGGAGGTATTACTTTCCCATGCCCTGTTCTGTATCCCACAACTGAGTATGCCTCGCTTTAAAATCTTTACAGCTGTTGCTACTTTGTTCCACAGTAAGATTGCTGCAGAAAGCTGTTCTGAGTTGTTTATCATCAAATCTTTACCCAACAGCAGATTTCTTAGCTCCCCTATTCCCTTGGCTGTAGTTTCCTCTTGTTCCTCTTCCTTTATTCCTTACAAGACAGCCTTGACTTTCGAGAAAGAGACACTCCTCCTGCTTTTATCCCATTTTTCACCTCCAGGAGGTGGTAATTCTACAGTACAAATGGATTCCTGCTAGTTGCCAACACAATAATGTAATTCTGAGAGAGAAAAATACATTAGCTGCAGTTTTGATAAAAAGCATTTTCTTGAAAACATAACAACATTGCTCACCAATGGCATTAAAATGCATAATCCTTATTGTTGAAAATTGATGGTTAAAAGAAATGAATGAGCAGCTGAAGGCTGCAATCTTTTATTTTAAATAAATAGAGACTCGCTTGGGCTAAATTCTGGCTAGCCCTTGTGAGGGCAGAGAGTGAGGAAAGGAGCCTCCTTTTTGTGAGGCCCGTGTAAGGACAACTCAGAATTGCTTCCCCTGAGTTTGGGGGAGCACAGGGCTTCTTCTGAGTTGCTCCCTTCTGGGAGTATGGTACCCAAAATTTGGTAGCAATGGAGAAGAAAGCACAAAGCTATCGCCTTCCGTCATAGCCAGTATTAAAAGGCAGAGTATGCTACAACCTTTAAAGTAGCATAGCAGTTAACACTCTTGCCAGTACACAAGGGAATTTCTGGACAACACTTAATTAGCATTTGAATTAGTCCATTGTTTTCTTTCCTCTCTCTTCTGTGGAAGGGCATATGGGTCAGTTTCTGTCATCCTTATACTGAATAGCATCTTATTTTATGTCCTTTATCTTCAGTGGAACTATCCAGGGAGTAAGGTACTACAGTTTCACTAAGGAGGCAGGCTCTGGTCCTTTGCATTCATTGTGTCCAACGGGCTTCCTAATATGTATTTTAAATAAACATTGTCTTTAGCTTCTGTTAATGTTTTCTCATGTATACCTAAGGTAAGTCAAATTGACATAATCTACTTTAAATTATGTGTGTGTGTGCGCGCGTGCGCGTGCACACTTCAAATAATTCCTGTTTAAATATCATCTTTCTAAGCTATATGTATTTAGGTCTTATAAGCTCATACATTTTAGTCCATGAATCAGCTTCCCTACTTTTCGTAATGCTTTTTAAGTGCTATATTAATATCATTTTATAAGGTGGTGACACAATATTCTAGTTGAGTTTTTCCAGAGAATTGGTTAATCCCATCCTAACTTTCCCATTGTAGGTAGCTATAATAATGTACAGCACAAGTGTTGTGTTGTGTGGTTGCTTCTCCCCAGCCTCAATTGTTTACTTTTTTTAAAAATGAAGAGTTCACCATTATTCCAAGGTCCTTTTTTTGAATTCCTCTTCTCTAGTCTAGATCAATCATATTAATTTGGTATTTGTTTACCGCAAACCAATGTGCAATGCTCTGCATTTGTCAATGTTAATTTCATTTGTCATGCATCAGCCAACTTATATAGTAAATCCAAATCCCGGTTGTTGTGTTTAAGGGTTGGTTTTGGGGGTTTTTTTTGTTTGTTTTTGCTTCCTGCATATTTCACTATCTCCACTAATTGTGCAATGTCAGCATATTTAGCTAGTTTGCAGTTTCTTTTCTGACTAGGTCATTTATCTAGATTAGAAACTATAGAAGTCTGAATATCAACCTTTGGGGGACTGCACTAGTTTCCCTAGTTTATAATATAGCTCTGTGTGTGTGCATGTGTGTGCGTGCACGCGCGCATGCAATTAGACAAGAGCCTGTTGGATGAAACTTTAGCAAAACTGTTCTGAAAGTGTGAGCAAATCTTGTCTTCAGATGTGAAGCAATCATTTCTAGCTATAATCTAAAACAGACAGACAGTTAGTTAGTTAGGGTCTCACTTCTCTAAATTCTTGTCACATGCTTTCTACTAGTTCATTCTGGTAAAAAATTCCCATCCAGCCTGTCTGTTAAGAAAATGGTGATTACTTTAGATGTAACAAAGTAAGTCTCAAACTGACAGATTTAACAGCTTTTTATCTCTAGTGAAAGTTTGGTTTCAAACTTTTTGATTTAGCTAGCAAATACTTCTGCTGATATCTATTGGTCTTGACAAGTGTTCCAGGCCCCCAGGAAGTAATTAATGGCATGATAAATACCTGAAAGATTATAAAGTTTAAAAGTTGTTTTCCATTTTTTGAATATGAATACCTTCCCCATCGTAAAAGCACTTTTGACAATGAGCATGCACCCACTATTAAAGGGCATAAATCATATTACTGTCCATTTATCCGCATTCTAGACGTTTCCTCTGCAAAATTCTTCTCTGATGGTATTTGTAATGCAATAATCTATATGATGCAGAAATATTAACATGGAAGAGATAACATCTGAGAAAAATGGCACTTGAATTTAACATCATATAAAAGCAAATATTCATAATCTATTTAGTATAAAGTGTAACTGAATAAATTGCAGCACCAAATCACATGTTGCAATTGAAGAGATCGATGGGCTTGTTTGACAAGGCAAGGCATCACTAACCACTTTAATAGTGTAGCTAGCTTTGCAAAATCCAATCCTTAAATTCACCCTTAGAACCCATAGTGGGCAGACCCTAACTCCAACCCAGTGCCAGATTGCTGGCATAGATTCTACTTTAGCAGCAAGACATTAGACCCAACTCAGGTTGTTTGCATAAGTAATGGGATGGACAACTATTACATAGGATGAACAGCTTTCTAGTGTCAGAAAACACAGGAGGTAGATAGGTGTACATTAAATGTGTGTGTTCTACCACTGGACAAAGTGAGGCAAGAAATAAATACAATAGTGCATGCTCAGAATTAAGAACCGCAACCTGCACATACTCATGCAACATTCAATATGGTCAACACCCTGCTGTGCTGTACATGAAAGTCCCAAAAATCTGTGCACGCCAACATGTGGTGAGTTGGATTGGGACAACGAAAGTGGCCTCTGCTCAGGAGGGCTGTTTTCAGATCCTGTTTTTCAAGGTAGGAAATGAAAACCTCAAATATGACTCAATTTGCAGCTTCATGGATTAGAAAGAGCCAGCTTGAATGGTTTACCTTGTGCTGGAATCCAGCCAGTCTCTATAGTCTATGTCTCACTTAGTTCCAATATTGCTTCTGCAAGTGTCTTTATCTGGCCATTTAGAACCTTGCCAAAGCAATCAGTGCTGACTCCATTTAATGTGGCATTATCAACTTTTATTTTATTTTTCCTGTTCCCTTAAAGAAACAATCTGTGGAAATTATAGCTGCACATTCTTCATTTTACTCTTAGAAATATGTCGTGTCTGGCTCAGAAATGTAGAATTGAGTTTACTAAACAAGCCAGAAAATTCCTATCTGAAGAATGTGACTATTTGGTATTCTTCCTGAGATATGCCATATGCCTGGTTTATATTACTAGGGGAAAGGTCACTCAATAATACATTTTATTGGTTCTTTTACTACATAGTATGAATGTATATTATGCTTGATTGGTGCACCAGTTAATATATACATGATGCAATAGACCTAGGAAACTCTATAGTAATTCATGAAAATAACATTAATATGTCTAACCAATAAAACATCTCCAATGTTCTTTTTTCATATTTGGTATTAGTGAAAATGTGTGAAGCAGAGAAAACAGGTTTAGGTTTGCTTACAGTTTTTTAGCATATGTTCTGCATCTCTTTATTTTTCACAAATCCAATTAATTAAGTAAAGTAGATATAAAAATCATTATTAGGCTAATTATTTAAATGCAGCATTTTCTAGATTTTCACATTTTCAAAGATGGATATAATATTGATATTGGTGAAAATTTGCATCACATCTGTACATGAAAATCAGGTAAATGTGTATGCAGTTACAGTATCTTATCTGTGTGCATGCCAATGCATGGACACAACTATATTTTGAAATCCCTAAAATTGCCCCCACTTTTGTATAGTACTAGTAGATATTTTGGTGGTTTTAATTGCCCACTATCTGTTTCCATATTAGTAGATTCAGGACTGGATCTAATACTCATTTAAGTCAATGGAAAGACCACCATTTACTTCAGCTGGAGATGGATCAGGCTTATGGTAGGTATATTTTAAAAGAAAACAGAAAATAAGATATTGTAAAGAAACTTGTCAAACTTCTGCTAGTTTTGAAATAATAATAGCCAGATGGGAACTAACAGGCAGTTTGGGAAATTTTTTCACCTGCCTTTTTTTCCTATACAACATTAAAACTTTTTAAAACATACCATGTACTAGCAAAAATAAAATACCCTCTAACCTTTATTTAAAAAAAATTCTCTTGGGTGCCATTGGAAAGTTATAATACTTACTATATATCCAAACATGTTACAGTAAAACCATTACAAAACTACTATGCAAAGAACTAGATGCTATTGTCACTAATGAAAGTGAGAAAATTGTGTATGACCCAATGGTGGATAATTACACAAAAGAGTGTAACAGTGGGTGCATTGCAGCTGACACAGATGCAGACTTCACTGATTTTTTTCCCCTTAAATTTTAATTGTAGGATGAAGAATATTAAGCTATATTATCTAATTTGATTACAAAGACACTTAGGAACTGTTTGAAATGTTTTACAGACTCCCAAGTACTGCAAGGAAAAAACTTTCAGACTTAGCACCTCACACACATTATTATTACAATGAAACAAGCAACTAAATGTGTTGGACTGAGAATATCTGCCAAAATGGTACTTACTTGGCTCCGGGTGTGAACAAACTTTTATTGCTCCAAAGTCTGAATGGTAATTTTATGGAAATACAAAGGTCAAATTGTTGCAACTTACCCAGCCCCTAGGGGATTGAAGGAATGAAAAGTTACTAGAAAAAAATGTTTATCTTGCCAGTTTTCATTAAATGTTAGCTCTGTTGCAAATAATTTTGTCTCTATCTAGTAAAGAGAAAGGGAAACACAGCCAACAACAGTTTCAAAGTATAGTGCCTTAGACAGAGGCCAAGCGCAAAGATTCTAATAAGCAAATTTTGATTAATGAATCTTATTACTGTAACGGTGGGGCGAGGTTTGAAAATTGTGTTCCTTTCCTAGTGCACTGTTGGTTGTTCAGAGAGTTTGTACCTTTAAACAGCTAATATTGTCTTAAACTACCAACTACCATAAAACTGAAAAACGACCAGAATATTTTGGCTCTTTTGTCCACGCTGGGAAATGCATAAGACACAAAACAAAATAGATATAGAACTTGGCTGAACTTTGCTTTAATTTTGCCAAAGAAAGCTTGCAAAATACAGCCAACTTGGCTATTAAAAAGAGCCTTTGAGCCAGCACTAATTATGTCAACAAGTAGTTCATGCTTAGTCCTTGTTCAGGACTGCTCACTCAGTTGATGGGGGTGGGGAAGAATATTATGCATGTAGGGAGCCGAGCAGCTGCTTGGTTTAGTGTTACTCCATTTAAGGGTGTGCTAACCTTGCAACAACCTAGTGACATCATCATTTTTCACCTTGTTTCTTTCTCATGGGGTATGTCTTCACGATGAGCCTGAGGTGAAAAGGTTTCATAGGCAGGCAGACAGCCTGCATGACAAATGTGCTGGGGAGTCAAAGAAAATGTTAACCTACCCTACCTTAGCATGGTCACTCTTTGCACCTTTGAGCAAAGTGATAAATGGTTTTCTTCAAAAATTGGGAAGGAAAAAAAACAAAAGTAAAAGAAATCCTCATGATAGCCTGTTATGTTGTGCCATGTGTATCTTGTATACCAGTTCCTCCTCCTCCCTGAGGTAAACAAAGAAGGGGAGAGGGAGAGAAACCCCTTAAGTATTCATTTAGATGTTGGTGTAATGTGGCTTTCTCTCTCTTAAACTATATAGCATCTCTTATAAAATGCATGTACGTCAGCTCCATCTTGGCAGCACTTGTGTACTGTAATTTGAAGTAGCATAAGAAACATCCCACTTTAATATCTGATTATTTTCATTCCGTGTTTGTGTGCCCCAGCCAACTCAAAAGTATTTTCATATGGAGACAATAAATCATTGTAACTTTGTGAAGCTTTGCTCTCACTCCTGTGCAATGTCTAATTTTTCATAGGTGACCTCAACTTTCATAATGCACCGTGCATTTTCCATCAGAATATATGTCCTAGTCTAATGTTGGGCTAATGTAAATGTAATGTTGGACTAATGTAAAGCTCATCGGTGTATGTTACAGCTCATCCCCAGAACTGTGTGCTTCAGTTAATTTATAATACATTTTTATAATGAATAATCTAAAAATAACAATAAAATCCAGCGTAGCCAGTGCTAAATCACACTCTTAGCTATTGCTTATGAGATGAGTAACAATAAGCTCCTAGCTCTTATATAGCACTTTCCAACTATGGAACTCAGATCAATTCACAAAGGTGGATAAGTGGCAGTGGACCAAATCTTGGTTCTGCTACTCAACAGGAATAGAGTCCAGCCAGAGCTCTTCAATTAGGCTGGGTTCTGCGCTCATGAAAACACGTCGGCATCCATCCTGAAGGTGAGGGGGTGATACCTGGGACAATGACAGTAGAATTGCTTCATGACTGCCCAGTCTAGCCCTCTTCCCCAGACTGAGCAGCAGCCTGTCATGATGGGATCGACCTGCCTAACTCACCCATGGCTTCTCCATTCATGAGTAATGTGTCCATCCCACACTCATGCCAGTATAACCATTTATCTACACCTACCTATCATAATTTCCTGCAGAAAAGGGAAGGCTAATATAGCAAGTCGGCTTAATTTGTTTAATGGGGGGGAATTGGCTGTTTGAAACTGCTTAGGTGTTGGCATGTTAGAAGGAGGAAATGGATAACTGGACAGAGAGCTGATGAGTGGTCAGAGCTACATGGTAAACATATTTACTACATGGTTCTGCATGCTACCCCGTGGATAGCACCTCTGTGTTTGGGAGGGGTGTGTGTGTATGATATGTATATTTCTATATACATACCATATAAAAATAACTTTTTAAGACAAAGTACCGAAGATCTAGATTAAGAAAGATGTATATTATTCAAAACACTATATAATTTATTATGAATCATGTGGTAGACATTTCAAACATTTTAATTGTCATGTTAAGATTTTGGATCTAAAGCCATCATGATTAAACAAACAGGCTTTTAGCAAATTTAAGTTAGAATAAAAGTGAGTATTTCAAAGCTACATTGTGGGAATAGCTCATAAATGAAGCATTTTTCCCCTTAGGGATATAATCAGACTGCAGAGAAATCCCCAAAGGGAAGACATTCATAAATGAGGGGAGTGGGGAATTGCTAAATAGCAGCATCATAATTCCGGTTATTAAGTAAAAGGTCTGCTAAAAAAACAATAACTCTGGACCATGTCTGTAAAGTTATGAATAAATCTGTTACAGAAATGTTGAATTTATATTTAAGTTAAAAAACAGAGTCAGATCTTTTATTCCACATTTATAAGTCTGAATACACTTTCAGTTGCCGTAGTTATCTCAAATTAAATCTTAAAATGAGCTTGTGGTTCTGTGAATTAATACTCTGGCCTTTCAGCGCTTTTGCTGAGGTCATTCAAATCTAATGGTAGAAATGGTCACGGGGTCAAGTGTTGGTATGTAGAGTACAGACATGGTTTAATGATGCCAGCAGATGTTTGCATTCATGTTAGAGTCGTAATGCACTGGTGGGCCCTGCGAAGGCACTCGATTATCACATTATTGTATCTTCGTTCCATCTGAATTATGTGGCACTGGCAGGAAATAAAAAAACCACATTAAAATAAGGTGAAGGTTCTGCTTTTAGCCAACACAAATAAGAAAAAATTCAGAGTTTAATTTTCTCCCTACTCTTAATTCACCCCGTTTTGCCTAGTCACTGTAGAGTCTTGGAAGCCTGCATAAACTTACATCAATAGACTGCAATCAGCTAGCTGTACTGGGGTATGTTAAGAGCTTGTGTACACTGTGCCTTAGTCCAAAGTAAAGGGATGTAAGCTAGTACATACTACCATGTTGCACACTTAACTGGCCCATTGACACCCTTCTGGTGCACACTTCCAGTGAACAGTAACGTAGTACCATTTGAAACAGGACTACTTTAACAGGAAACTTAGTGCTTTCCTGTAGGGTCCAGAAGGACCAGTTAGTGCATGACACCCTGGTACTCACTAGAATTTACATCTCTGTAGTGCAGACTTACGGTACAGTGGAGACAAGCCATAAGTGGAGATTGCCATCTTTATTCTGTACTGGTCAGCATGATAGGAAGGTTGTCTCTGTATGTTAGCAGCCTAATTGTTGTCAAGGGGTTTTTTTAGGGGTCAGAGCAAATGAGGGATTTGAAGAAGGATAGTGAGGTAGTTTTGACAAGGTATATGGGGAGTGCCTCACAAGCGTGAGAGCAACATGGGAGAAAACATGAAGGTGTTTGAAAATGTAGAAGTGGGCTATGGAGGGTTGCCATCATAAGCCAATTGGAAGTGAGCATTGACAGCTTGATAGCACATGAGAGATGATAGGTAGGGCTCAGGTTGATTGTGAAAGTTCACTCTAGCAAGTGAACACGAGAAGCTTATGTTTGATACATTGGAGACAGGAAAGACCATGGAGGGATTCAAAGAGGGTAACATGGTCAGAGTGATAAGCTAGCTTGTTTGTTTTTTAAATAAAATAAAAAATCAAGAAAACAACCTGTAACTTGAAGGCTACTGTCCAAAGCAAGGACTTTGTATATAAAGAATTGCAGTCTTCATACTTTCCTGCTTGGTTTGAGATTTTTGAAAATAGGACTCTAAAAAAGCATATTAAGCCACAAAAAATATTTTGTTTTCCCATTCAGAAATATGTCATTTCCCTCATCTCCAAAATGTGGGCTAGTAGGAGACCTCTGTGACCCTGCAGTGTTTTTAATGCAATATTGCTAAGCAGCATTCCTAAGCAAAAATATATATGTGCCAAGTTTCAACCCAGAACAATTTTTTTACAGCTGAATTTTAATATTCTTGAAAACAAGGTTTAGAAATGAAATGCTGACGGAGCCTTATGTATGGCTGCTCCATGGGATGACATTATAATACATATGGGCAACTCAACAAGATATTTACTGTTCTCTCTTGTATGTTAACTGTCATCTGTCATAGTCCATCACTGCCATCTTTCTGTTTGATGGTCAATAAAAATAATCATGAACAGCCATTACAATTGTTATTAAGAATATAATGTTAGCGTCTCTCTTTTGAATGTACTACATTTGCAAGCACAGCACACCTCTATTTTGTATTAGTGAGTCAGTTGCACCTCTGTAAGGGGCCTGATCCTACCAGGTGCTGAGCACCTTGCATTCCCAGTGGGAGAGGTGGTAACTCAGCAGGACCGGACATAAAGTGGTGTTCTTTTGTTTTTTTCAAAAAATACTTTAAAATCATAGAATCACAGAAGTGTGAGACTGGAAGGGACCTCAAGAGGTCATCTAGTCCAGTCCCTGCACTCAAGGCAGGACTGTGTAATAACGAAGCCATCCCTGATAGGTGTTTGTTTAACCTGTTCTTAAAAACCGCCAATAATGGAGATTCCACAACCTTCCTAGGCAATTTGTTCCAGTGCTGAAATACCCTGACAGTTAGGAAGTTTTTCCTAATGTCCAACCTAAACTCCCTTGCTACAATTTAAGTCCCTCGCTTCTTGTTCTGTTCTCATAGGGTAACGAGAACATTTTTTCACCCTCCTCCTTGTAATAACCTTTTATGTACTTGAAAACTGTCATCATGTCCCTCCTCGGTCTTCTCTTCTCCAGACTAAACAAACCCAATTTTTTCAATCTTCTGTCCTAGGTCATGTTTTCTAGAACTTTAATCCTTTTTGTTGCTGTCCTCTGGTCTTTCTCGAATTTTCCCACCTCTTTCCTGAAATGTGGCGCCCAGAACTGAACACAATACTCCACTTGAGGCCTTGCTAGCATGGAGGAGAGTGAAAAATTACTTCTCGTGTCTTGCTTACAACACTCCTGCTAATCCATGGTATTTTCTTACTCAACGGAGCTGCTCCCTGTTTGCATTCAGAGTTACCTCTGCTTTACTTAAGGGAAAAGAAATGTTAGTACTATTTTTCCCAACTTGCTAGCATTTCAGCACCAAAACACCTATAGTACTTGAGAGTGAGCTGCAATCTATTCTGGCTCTTACATCATCAAAACAATCAGTTAACTAAACTCCAATACCAAAGCCAAGTTCTATCTTCAATCTCACCTCTAATGCATGAACTAGTAGAGAGCCCAATAGGACTGCCAGTTCCCCAGGGAAGTTTGCAGTGCTGCTATTTAGAAAAAAAAACCTTTTTACCTCTGAAGTGAACAAAGCTGGTCTGAAAGACCTTGGGACAATCTACACAAGAATCAGCACAGCGTCGTTAGTAAAGAGTCACTTTTCAAAGTGAAACTGCGGTTGAACCTGCCCCGCTGCCATATTGTGTGTCGTGTGTGTGTGTTTTGTTCTG
This sequence comes from Mesoclemmys tuberculata, assembly GCA_007922155.1. NCBI lineage: Eukaryota > Metazoa > Chordata > Testudines > Chelidae > Mesoclemmys > Mesoclemmys tuberculata. The sequence goes on from ML675631.1 coordinate 20,751,434, forward strand.
AATTCGGTTCTTCCATATTGTATGCTCTGGTGCTGTAACCTTTGAAAGAAGGTTACAGTAATCCCAAGCACCCAGTGTAAATTAAGTCCTTTATCAGCATGCTCTTTGTCATGTAAAATCATGTCAACCAAATGCAACATTTTGACAAAGCAGGAGGTTGGACAGTAGTTGAAAGGATTTTGTGATTATTTTCTTTTTCAAACACACGATTAATTCTGTGTTTGCAAATCCTATAGAATACTATAGTATAAGTGTTTTTAGAGAGGTTTCAGTACATGTATCCAGAACATTGGTGTCCTCTAAATGGGAATATGCACTTCACAAGCTGTAGATCTGATATCGTTCAAGTATGGCAAGAGATGCAGAAAAAACAATAAATGGCACTTACATTTTTCTCTAGAATCCATTTGAGCTGTAGGGTCAGCTTTTCAATAACTCCTTCTCTGCATATGGAAACGTGTGCATGTTTGTAGACTTGATTTGCACATTTATTGGTATTGTGCTTGTAATTTGTTGGACAATGGGTGTTAATTTTTTGCATGCACAAATAACAATGCAGATCCAAGCAGGAATCTGGCTCAGAATTTGTAAGAAGAAGGTACAGTTGAAAAAAGTCACATCATTTATTATATAGATTGGTTTTTGTTTTCAGTCTATTGCATTTCAAATAAGGATATAAATATATGTTGCCATAAAATGGATTATCTTTCTTTTAAATACAATGGAATAATTTCTTCTACCTTACAACAGGAGACTACAAGGTCACCAAATTAAACCTTTATATAATCCAAAAATTGAATCTTAGTACATCCTTTTTCCTAATGCAATTTTTGCAATACCTATTGGTGCTGACAGGTTTGGTCACATATCTCTATTGTTCTGTTCAGGTTTATTTGACAGTGCAGGATCGCATCAATGTGTATTGGAGGTAACATCTGAGCTGTGTCTGGTCTCTTGGGATCAGTGCACTACTCTAACTCCTTGCCATCATAAATGGATGTTTCTGTCGTTCTCTAAGATTTCCTCCCGGGTTCGGCATCTTTTCTTTAATTATTAATCAAAAGCACTGTAATGATTACTGCAAACAAATGTATCAATATAGTGAAGCACATATTTTAGATGGTAGACGAGTAGCATGCTTGTAGCAAGATTCTAAGGAAGAGTAAAGAGGTTGTTCTTATGTGTTTATCCATCTGTTCAGTATCGTTGTGATGCAATAGTTAGTATCACATCACAATTTGTGTATTTTCCTGGTCCCAAAAGAGGAAAAACCCTGGGTGCTAGGTAAGTTTTATCCACCTAAAAGTCTGTGACAGAGCTAGGAATAGAACACCCGTCTTCTAAGTTTGAATCCAACCACATCCTTCCTTCCTGTTGGAGGAAGTATATAGTACAATTACAGATAGACCTAATGTTGTAGTCACGGGTGTTGGCTGATCCTAAATTAATAAATTATATTGTATTTGATTCACCATGTATTATGTTTATATAGCTACACTTTCAAAGGCGGCATCTGAATTTGCATGTGTCTTTCTCTGCACAACCTTGTAGCTGGACCTCACAACACTCAACTTGTGTGTGCAAGTGTGTTGAGAAGCGATTTGTGAAACACAGGCTGTTTGAGAGATATTTAGGAACTGTGTCTACGTGGAACTCAGCCACATCTACATGGGGATATGAAACAGAATCAACCTGCTATAGCCAGCCTGGAGCCACTCTGTGCTGTCTGCTGCAGGACACAGGGCAAAAGTAATGGCTATTGATTTACTGATATGTGGGTTTGTTAGACAGTGGATTTATGTGGTTTATGGACCCAGTGGTCAATCCTTTAGCCCTACCCCCATAGGCAACCTCACCACAATGTATGCCCACAAAGTGGGCCATCACAGAGCTCAGTTCTGTACTAAGTAAGGAGTTGTAGCACCCACAGCATAGCCTTCCTACAGCCAGCCTCCTCTCCCCATGCATGGCAAAACCACCATATTTCCACTGGCTGCCTTCTAGATGGGGAAAGGATTTTGCCATTAAAAATGCTACATATTATCTTAAAAAGAAACATAGTGTCAATATAGGAGACATAATAGTCAGAGGGAAACAAGACCCAGGGATTTATTTACATTCAAGTTTCTCCTCGCAGTATTAGTTTAATTGTGATCTTGGATATGTAGAGCTATGGAGCTATCTAAAAAATAGCCAAGATCAAACCTGAACTCCTTGTCTATTTGAGACGTCCATTTAAAGCCTATAACATAAACGTAAGAGACATTTTTCAGATAAAACTCTTATTAAGAGTCGGAATTTAATGGGTGCCTTAAACAGACATTGTTACTGTCATAAATATTAGACTAATGAAAGTGCATTGTACAGACTACTGCAAATCAAATGCTATAAATGCTATTTTTTGAACTTTAAAAAACTTAATCTATTTCAGTGTTTGCTTAGTAATGTGTCATGTTTCTCCTTGAACTTCTTGCAATAGAAGTCGCCCTGTACTGAGGTAAAAACATGAAAAACAAGGGTAGCATGCAAGTTTAGCCCAAGAGCAGCCATGAGAGAAAGTGGTGGAAAGAAGCTTCTAGCATATGAACACCAGTTTTTATCTGTGCGTTCACTTCACACTGACTCTTGCCAATTTTCTGTTTCCTGCAACAAACCATTTGCTATTATAAGAATGTATTTGCCTCTGCAATGTTAGGTATGGAGACTCTTCCAAAGATATCATTAATGTAAATCCATAATCATACTTTAGGAGTTGCTGAATCCGGCCCTCCTCCTACAGATTGAGTTTGCCATCCTGCCGTTCACCTGGCATCTTCCCAGACAGGAAATTGAGATTTGGTTTTTCAAAGCAGCCTAAGGAAGTTAGGCACCCAGCTGCCGTTGAAATGTAATGTTACTTGGTTGCATTACTCCTTTAGTCTTATTGAAAATTCCATCCTGAAGCACTAACTTGATCCCAAATCCAGCGTTCCTGCCTCCACTTGTAAAATGAAGCGTTATTTCAGGGAAGGTCTTTCCAAAATGCTTTCTGTGTTATCTAGTGTGCATGAAACATTGATTGAAATATTCTTACATTTAGGGGAATATAACCAAAATATAATGAAGGAGAGATTGAGAATTAGAATCCCAGATTTAGCCTCTTAGCATTAAAGAAAGTGCAGGTTCAACGTAATGAGGTAAGGAAGTGGGGCTGTCAAGAAGAGATTTAAACAATTAAGAATGGTAAAATTAGCATGTAAGATAATCTGAACTAATTTTGCTCTTGTTTACATTGGTGAGCAAGAGGAACTCCACAGAAGTCACTCCAGAGTTGCAGCGGTGTAAAACTGAGTTAAGTGAGATCAGGGCTGGCTACCTGGTGAAGATGCTTCTGATAAATGTATGCTATGTTTTTATCTACGGTTCATCTTTCATTTTAGTCCCCATGATGCACTTAATTGGAGTTATTCTAGAAAGATTATTAAACTGAACAATGGAGCATAAACTAAGTATTCAGAATATTCTATTGATTATTGGGGGGAAATGACCTTGTATGAGTCCATGGAAATGAAGTGCTTGTGTGGCTATAGGACATTCATCTTTTTTAAAAGTGCATAACTCTTGAGTTCTAAATCGGTTTCAATGAATAAACCCTTGAGCGATAGCTATTTGCATAAAACATGAAAGATGCTAACTACTGCAACTGAGCTCATGGAAATAGTAAGCATCCAAATTACAAGTGCACTTAAAAGCTCCCTAGTTTTCAAATGCTCAGGAGACAGTCTCATCTGATATCATAACAATGTGCGTGGAAAACCACATTCCCTTTAAAATTGTATTGTAGAGTTCCTTTTAAATGTCTGACTATTAAATAGTTACAGCTGTTCCATGAGGAGTACTGTTTCACAGATCTTGTAATCAATTAACAATTCTCATGTCTAATCTCTTGCATTCCTTCTCCAACTTGTCCAGAACATACCGATGTTCTTGTTAGCAGGGGAATTAAATTGGGAGATTATCATGATGACTATTGTGGGGTGTGGGTTTAGGTGCCATCGTGGAGCTCAGCCAGTGGGAAAACCTCAAAGAATGGTCCTCAGGATCACCCTTCCTGTATTCCTGCACAGTAGTGCATTCTGGGCATCTTCAGGAGAAGCAGTTTGAAATGGACTAAGGTTGCATGATTCAAATAACTGTACAGGAATTGGATCACTAGTAGGGTTGCATGAATGATCGTTTTCTTCTGCTGCTGGCAGAGAAGAACTCCAGAGGGCGAGAGATTGAAACAAAGAGGAACCAGGTAGCTGAGGTAATATCATTTGTTGACCAACTTCTGTTGGTGCAAGAGACAAGGTTTCGAGCTCTTCTTCAGAGTACCTTTCCCAGAGCTGAAGAAGTGCTGTGTAGATCCAAAGCTTGTCTCTCTCACCAACAGAAACTGTTTCAGTGAAAGATATCACGTTAGCCAGAGTCTCTCTGGGGACCAACGTGACTACAACAGCACTGTAAGACACAAAGAGAACAGAATGAAGATTGAAATTAAAATACAATATTAGGGACAGGGAGAGACTAATATGTAAAGGATGAGACAGACATATGAAAAAAACAGGGAGGAGGGAATGTAGAAATCAAGGGGAAAAGAGAAATACTAACAAAAAGCCCAGTTTTGAAAGCTGAATGACAAAAGTTAGGTGGCTAAATCAGCAGTTATTATTATGTGCCTCAAGTGAGTATTCATGGGCCTAGCACACATGTGGTTAGTAGATATCTAACCACCTGGACTGGAGATTTGTGACCAGTGAGAGGACTGGCATAGGTCAAAACATCCCTCCAAAATGTTGGAATCTTCTCTTGCCTATTTGAGAGAGAATATGGGGAGAGATTCCTTCCTCCTGGGTACAACTGAAATTAAAGCCTAGATTATACAATGAGAACCTAATAAATTGCAAAATGCATTTCTTTGCTCAGAAAAAGCATAAAGGAACATGAGAAATCTTGTGCTATATGTAAATGGTTTCATTGTACCTGCTAAATATAACATGAGAAATTTAAGCCTTGTAAAATGTCACCTGTTCTTATCAAGCTTCATAGAGATTACCTTTTAACATAAGTTTAATTTTCCTTTCTCCAACATTTACTGAAGTGAACTGAAGTGCCTCCTTTATTTCCTAATCCTAGCTAGCAAGTTGCTTTTTTTCTGTGTTGTATGTCATTTCATATGACATCGCATCAAGGCAATTCAGTGCGGCATGCATTTGAACCAAAAGCAATTTAAGTCAAAAATGGACAAATATGGATGTCATTTATAAAGCTTGTTCAAAGGCCTTTGACATTGCCCAAATCCTGAGCACTCTTGAGGTGCAGTGAGTTATATATATATTTTTTTCCTCTTTATTTCCGAGCCAAATTGTGGGGCTTTAGTAGAGCTCTGCTCAGAGAGGAATAGACAGCAGTTCCCACTTAGAAACAATTCTCCCTTAAAAAGAGAGTGTTCATTTTTATTATTTTTAGAAAGTTTTCAAAAGAGAAATGTAGGAGCCAACATATAAGATTTAACTGTAATTGCATTAGACAGACTGCCCTGCAGATTGAAAGCCAAATGTCTTGCAGTATACATTTATTGAAATCTAAAACTCTGCCTAGACTACAAAGCTGGGATATGAGGATTTTCTTTTCTTTGCTGGCATGTCTTCTTTCAGATCAGAGCCCTGTTTTAATCATGCCTAAATGCTGGCTATTTGCGTAGCCTTGTTTTCAGTATGTTATACAAGACTAAAGAAAAACGAACACAACTGACTCTCAGCGGCTCTCTTTATTTCAGGCTTAGTTCTGGCTGCTAACAGAATGTGAGTTATAACCAGTGAATCTAATTGTAAAAGTCCACACTTAGAGAAGACACTTTTCGTATCAAGCTGGAAACCTATTTGTGAGACCACAAACTGCAAGATTATGTTCCATATTGGAAAAGTTTGGTACAGGCACTGGCTCTTCAAGGGAACATACTCAAAAGAACTCAGAAACCATTTCCTTTACCAGAGCGTTGAAGAGTTTCTTTGAGGAGATAATTCACCAGAGATCTTCAGATCTTTTGTATTTGTCACTGTGAATTAATTTGATTTACCAATTTTTCTCAAGGGTGGGAGAATTTTTCCTTCCTTTCTTGCACTAACTGTGCAGCTCACTGGATTCATATGTTTCTTATTTGGAATCTCAAGAAAAGCTAAATCTTGCCTCAGTCAAAACAAATGTATTTAATCTTGGTTTTGATTAAAAGATCGTTGTAAAGCAAACACGCTTGTGTGAAAATGCAACAGATCCATGGTTGGTAAGTTTACGTCCATAGCTGTAAACATTTTTCCCCTAGAGCCGTGGGGGCTGTTAAGCTTTTGCAATAAACATTATTTATGATTGTTAATTGAAGTGCATTCAAAATTGCCAGTGCATATTTATTTTGTCATTTAATTTTTTCTGTCTATGTCTCTTGTCTTGGTAATAAAGGGTCATAGCAAAAAGTGTGCCATGGGAACTGTTTTCATTAAGAAACTATATTGTCAAGGGCAGGGACAGTTTATGAATAAAATTATTATAATTTTTATATTGTCCTCAGGAAAAAAGTCAGAGTCATTAAAACATTACTGCATTGTAGTGAGAAAATGGGCTTAGGGATTGTCTTCAGTATGTTTTGTTAATTAAAGAATTTGTTTTAATATCAAAATAGAGACATTATAGCTTCTTGAAACAACAGCTAAAATACTGTAGTTACTATCCTTGCATAAGTAATAATTTATCTTGATTCTAGATCATTATCTACGCTTTTGATTCCAAAATAATACAAGGAATATTATCAGTAATAATACTTAATCTCTTTTATAGCCTTAATAATATCCCTTGCATATCTTCTATGTAGTGCTTGCTTTCTGCAGGATTCAAAAGTGCTTGCCAGTCTTGATAAACTGATATGCACACTTATGCAGTGGATAGCTTCACACAACACTTTAAGTCATGTGGTCCCTTCTGGAACAAAGCGTGGTTTAATAGTTCATGCAGGGGCTACCTGCCTAGCCACCCCAAATTTGAATGGCGTTGCAGCCTTGTGCACTCAAATTTGGCGTGACTACCTCCTACCCAATCCGTCAGGGTGGAGGGGTGGCAAGGCCAAATTTGAGTGAGTGGTGTTGAATCCTGTGCCATAGGCAGCAGTAGCAGGTACCTGCAAAGCCCAGGTCCCCCTACGTGCTCTAAGGGGCCAGAGCCCAGGAAGCTGCTTCCTTCCCTGAGCACTGCAGCAAGCGGTCTTGCCATCCCCAACACTGCTCCCACCACCCCGGTGGAGTGAGAGGAAGTTTATGGAGGTAGGAGCCCAGGGGAAGCCCCCTCCCATGTAGAGTGGGGCGTGGGAGGGAGTGGGGGCTGGGAGGGTAGGAAAATGCAGGATCCTGGCCACCAGCGCTGAGGGGAGTGCTGTGCAGGGAGAAGGAACAAACTTGGGAAGCAGGTGCACCAGGCAGCTGCGTCCTGCATTTCTGGGCATGGGCATTGTGCATACGTTTCTGGTTATGAACATTACGGGTTGAAGATTCGTACACCCTGGGGACCATCACGTGGAGCTCACAGAGCAGAAGACAAACCAAAAGCATGTTTTTTTTAAAGAATATTTAAATCTCCTGACTTTAGGTCACTCTCGTGAGATTTTGTGGTTCTGACTCACGCAAGCAAAGACATCAAGTAAAGGGTTAACTTACACTCACAACATTCACTGGTCTGGCAGATGACACGCTCACTGTAAGAGCACAGCACACGCTGCCTCCGCCATGCAGGGCCGGGGAAGGATCTAGTTACTCGAAGATTTCTTTTCTCACCTGAGAACCAACTGCAAAGTTTCAGCTACTCCCTGGGCAGAGCCGAAGGATGGGAAGAGGTGGAGGTGGGTTGGAAATGCACGGTCAAATAACAGTCAGTAATTCCGTGGCAGAACTGGGAACATAGTCCGGCGTTCTAGTCTCCTTACAGCATCACACTCCCTCTTTTAAATGCACAGGAATCTAAACCTGTCCTATGGGTGGAGGTATCCGTGCTGTACAGTGTATTGAGACTGTTAGGTGTGAGGACTGTGTTTTAAAAATAAAAATCTTTTCCCAAGCCCTGGACATGAAACTGATATGCATTTCCAATGTCAGGGCAGCTTAGAGAGCATGTCCAGCCTCATCTTTACTACCAAGAAAGTTTAAAGAGCAAAGCCTAGTGACAGGTCAAATAATGTGTGAGTAAGTTACACTTTGGCAAATCATTCCTAATTCTTAACACTAAGCAAACATTACCATTACTAATATATTTAATGGAGTGTTTTCTTTTATTGTAGCTAGTTGCTGTAAGAGTAAGTTAAAATGTGAAAAACAAGAAGAAATATGAAGTACTATGTTTGCCTGACATTTGTTTTGTCAACTTGCATTCATCTGCTTTGTGTTTTGTTTGGTGGGCAATCATCAAGGCGTGAAATAGCTGCCTTCCCATGTTACTAAGACATGTAAATTTTGCTCTGGGAATGAGTTTATTTCAGACAGCATTCCTAATCATTGTGCATTAGCAGCATTCACATGGGAAGAACACATGAATGAAATGTTATAATTCTTGGAGACGACATAATTGAAATAATTTACTAATATGTGGCAGGGATGCTGTTTAAAATGTGGAATAATGATAAAAAAATCTTATATATTAGAAAGTTATCAAATCAAAGTAATTGAGGAAAAAATAATTCAGTAACGCTGTCAGAGTGTTGATGCAAATGAGCATATCATTAACTGATGCTCTGAACACAAAGGCTGATAATATAGATGTTGTATCAAATATTCTCCTGTTGCCAAGAGCAAATTTTTTATGGTTATTTTGTGTGTTTGATTTACTAACCTTTCAAAAAGTTCCCTATCTTTAGAGGTTGGCTTCTATTTTTAATTTTTCTCTCAAGGACTCAATCCTACCAGTATTCTTGCTGTCCACTATGCTCCTAATGTCAGAGTGACACTGAAAGCATAATTACATTTCCTAATTATGTGTAATTAAGCAAAACCCAGATGATGTATTCAGTGAGCTCTTGGAATAGCCAAGGGTCAAGGACTTTTGGAGTTTTGTAATATTCTTATAAATAAGCACATTACACCGTTAAAGCCAAGTTACAATTTTGTGCAGTGTGCTCTGTAAACCTGCTTAATGGCTGAAATATACAGTATTCATTTCTTTAGCTGAGTAAGGATATAGTTGAGATTTTCCCACTCCCCCCCTTTTTTTTTAACTGGGTTTTAGATTTGTCATACTTAGTACAGAAAAAGGGACACTAAATTCAGCACCATAAAGTTCTGGATGCTGACAAGCTAAGTGATATTTATTTTTCCAAACCTTAATCCTTTTGAAACATGGAGAAATAAATACATCGGCTTATCTAGCATATGCCTGAGACTGAGAATAAATTTTTATTTTCTTGTAGCCCTGTACCAACGGTCTACAATGAATAATTTGGGCAGTCTTACTGAATATAATAGGAAGAGCTTCTTTATTACCAGTGATAATTATAAAGCTCATAATGGGAAACCTCCAAAGCCCTACCATCAATCAAGGAAAATAAACAATGGAAAATGATAGGTATATAAAAGTGAAAGTGGCTAAACCACATATGGAAATGCAATAGTTTTTACAAGGTTATAAATCATGGTGGAGTTATAATATTAAATGTAATTAATATTCTCAGATTAAAACATAACATTCTAAGGTATTTAACAGACTTTTTTACAATGGGGAACTGGATGAGTCAACGTGCTAGTAATGGGAATAAGGAGACTTTCACTTCTAGATCATTAGAACAAATATGGCCCAAGTCAGTTGTGACTGGAAGTTATCATCTCTCAGCTGTTTGTTGGTCTTTGTGAAAAGATTAGTTGAACTCGGTCTAGACCCTAGCAGGCAGGGGTTTCTGAACCAAACTGAACCCCAGTGTAAGCAATTTCAACCTCACAGAAATAAAGGGAGCTGTCCCCACTTGCCTCAAGGTTTGAATTTGGATGGATATCACAAAGCCATCATCATAAATGCCACTAGCCAATACCCTTGTTGACAGTCATGCCAGCCGAGCCACAAAGCTTTGAGATGGAAATACCCTCTAGAAGTAGTCTCTCCAGATTAGGATACAGTTGCCTGAGTAAACAAGCTTTTTCCTGGACTTTATCTTGGAACTCCTTCATATTTGCATATTTTGGGAACATTGCATATGCTATTTTCTAATTAACTCTTTTAATGTATTACTCAGCACATGCCCATGATCCTGATCTTGGTTGAATTCCTCTGAATAACATTGAATCCCTGTAGTAAAATTCTAGTATGTAGCAGGAAAGAAATTATTTTAAAGGGCCAGCTGTTTATGTATGTCTATTTTACATGTATATATAATAAATTGTGCGTATATTTGAAAAGTAGGGTCCCTTTAATTGATGGCAATGACTGGGTTTTGCCCCCTGTTTTTACAATTGATCATTTAAATGGCTTTGGGCAACCACATAACCTTTCTGAGACTCATTTGTCTACATCTGTAAAATGGGTATAGTGTTTAGTTTATAAGGGTGAATTAAGGCTTAAAATTAATCAATCAGTGATTGCTGTGGATGAAAATGTTTTATAATAGTATAACATATTATGGCTGTTATTAATTGTTACATAGAGCATGCAAACTGAACCTATATACCCACAGAAGAGGTCAAGTAAAAGCAACAGAAAAGCAATGTTCCCCAGAATGCTTCGTCTTTGCCCTGGGAGGGGCCAGTTCTTGGTGTGAGAGGGTATTTCACTACAAGAAGGGGTGCCAGTTCTGATGG